>PVLD010009017.1:0-79844 GCA_004027595.1 Dinomys branickii
GGGGGGGGCTGCACCAGCTCGGGAGGCGGGAGGGCCCGAGGCGGCCGCGTTCCCACTGCACTTGGACCGAGCCCAGCTTCTTCCCCGCGGGGATCGTCCCTGGCTCCCAGCGTCTGGGGCTTTCCCAAGTCTCGCCCCGGCAGCCTGGTCCGCCCTACCACATCTCCCCCGGCATCTCAGAGAAATACGCCCAGTTTAAACTTCCCAGCCGAGGTCTCGGCATTCACGCTCGCCAAGTCTGTCTCGAGCTGGTGGTGTTTATTAAGGAGGTTCGCTCCCTTGCTGCTCACCTGGTCGCCATCTTCCCCGGATCAAGATCTATTACTTTGAATCTCTTCAAGCAACTGAAGCCATTTTATATTTAGCTAAAAGAGGTTTGATGCCCTCAAACCATGGGTTGTCCATTCCCAAATTCCCTACTGTCCACCTTCCCTGGCAGTTTGAACAGACCTACCTTCACCTCAGCTCAGAGTTAAAGGTCTGTAAGATGTGGAAAGACACTGAATCAAATCCACCAGGGGCCAAGGAAGTGTTCCACATTGTGGAGTCCAGCTGCTGGGAGCACTAGTGGGACTCAGTTCCTCATGGGGCCGAGGCTTAGCAGTTTGGCTTCTGTAGCCAGGGATGCTCCGGAGCCATCTCTGTTCTTGTGGAACAATCTGGGCCCATGTGACGAGATAATAGCTGTGACCAGTGATGGACCTTGTGGATGGGCCCTTGTGAGGGGAATTTTTAAAAGGATCCAGAACATCTGGCCCCTTACCCACTATCTGAAAACCAAGGCAGATACCAGAAGAGCAGAACCTCCCTGCTACAGGGGCTCTCCTGGTTTCTTCAGAGGGGGTGAAGCTTGTGTCACTGTGCCTGCCAGGGTCCAGGCTTGCTTCCTAGGAGAGGCCACAGAGACAGGGCTAGGCAGAGAGGGCGGGCAGGTGGTGGAGTCCACCTCCACCCAGTATTTTCTTCTGAAGGGGAACTAAAGGCTCAGCACCTGCGGACCCAACCTAAGCCCCCATCATTTCTCAGGGACTCCCAGTACCCCCAGTTTAACACAAGCTCCACAGTTCAGCCAAAGTGATTCCCCATCTTCATCCTGACCCATTTCAGGTGCTGTGCCAGTCCTCTGCTTCTCCTTGTTTGAATCTTCTTCCTTGCTCTAAGAAACTGCACCCAAGCACTGTGGATCTTGTCATCCCAGTTCCCCAAATCGTGGATCATATGCTGCCTCAGTACCACCTACATTTTATTTGATAAGCTTCTGGAGGGCTGCTGACACCATCTCTTAAAACTGGTATTCTCCATGGTACCTAACACAGTGCTAGGCACAAAGTCGATGCTCAGTAAAGATTTGTTGAATGAAAAAAATTTATTCATTTGTCTCACTCAACAAATTGATACTTTATATTGATCCTCACAGATGGTAGATTTGACAATAAACAAAACCTACCAGATTCTTGCTCTTAAGTGAGCAGTTTCAGATAAAAATACAGTATCATATAATATAATCATATAAGCCCTACAAACAAAATATGGTAATCTACCGACAGAGTAAGAGTGAAAAGATCGGTCTGTACCCAAGGCATCAGAACACAGTAGACACGGGCAAATCTTGAAGCATCTGGGCTAAGAAAAACATATAGGTATTTGATCATGTAGGAGTTTTAACCAGGGCAAGCAGTTGGCACTTGGCATAATTGCAGTGAGCAGCTACTGGAGAGTTTTAAAGAAGGCAGTGATATGCTCTGATTTTTAATCTTTATGAAAAGGCATTCTAATTGACAGAGAAGCAGGAATGCTATGTATTTTCCAAAACATTTTTACTTTCTTTATGGCTAGATAGGAAGACTGCATTGCTCCGCTGCATTTGCGGTTGGCAAAGACCATGTGACTTGATGGAACCAGGGTAATATGGGTGCGAATGAAGTAGGGCATTAGGGTCTTCACCTCTGACCTTCTCATGTGAATGTCTGTGAGTTCTCTGTGCCCTGCATGGTGGTTAGATGCTGCGCTGAGGCTTTGGGTGGTGGTAAGAACACTGGTTGAAGGAAGCAGGCCCATGGGTGCCAGTATGGAACAAAGCCTTCCAGCTGGACATGCACCATAGTGCAGTAAGCTGAAGAAGTGCGGTAAGCTGAGGAAGTGAGGATGCTGTTTGCATAAGAGGTCAACCTAATCTGATGGTGCAGATAGCAAGGGAAGTCATCTGGGCAGGACATGCTGGTGATTTAGAACAAAAGTAGCACCAAAGATAGAAGAAGCAACTGGACCTGAATTCTGATCAAAAAGTCTAGCAAATGGGGCTTGCCAGTGTGTGGAATGCAGATAGCAAGGATGGGGCAGAGTAAAAGTGATTCTCTAGGATTTTTACCTAAGTTATTGCGTAGCCCACGATTTCACTGATGGTAGGGATGGAATGGGCCTGGGGGTGGGGGTGGGGAGAATGGGAAGAACAAGTCTATAGACTTGAGGGGAATGAAGTAATTTATTGTGGTTGGGATACATTTTCAGATTCTTAATTAGATGTCCAAATGCAAATTTTTGAAGCGTGAGTCAATACCCCAGAGGAAAAGAAAGGGCTAAGGATAAAAACTGGAATCACTCAACTGATGCAAATTCAATCAACACTTACGTTTCAAAGCTTTGTCCACAGAGTGGGTTGTTTCTCCTAGGCATGTCCACCCCTTCATAATATCTTATGCTGTCAGGCAGACATTTGCATCTCCACACACGGTTGTATTAGAATCATCAGAAAGACAGGAGTCTGGACAAGCAGGTTAACTAGTGTGGAGGAAGCAGCCCACAGATAGACAGATAGCTTTGCGGCTAAAATGTCATTCTTTAGGGAATGATGGCTACCACCCAAGTGTCAGGCCAAAAAAAAGAAAAGAACAAGACAAGAAGACCGAGGGCTCTTAAGCTCAGCTGAGTAAGTTCTGCTGATTGTTGTTGAGATTATAGGAAGAGGAAGGGAAAATATGGCTGCTGAAAGGCAATTCCATTTCCCACACTTGGTTTCGGTTACAGAGACATGAACTAAAACTGTCTGCTGTAAAAGCTAAACCAAGAGATGCAGCTTTAAAACAAAAACAAAATGCTTGCTAACATTTAAAGAAAATACTTTTACTACTCTAAATTTAATTCATGCCCTTGCGATAAAAAATAATTTGTAGTTTCATGGTTCCAAGGTAATTACAGTTAACTATTTTTTTCCTCTAGATTATTTAGCACTTTTGTCTTTTTCAAGAGCTAATTTAATAAGATAAAATATCAGCCCTCTGCTTAATTTATATTTTAAAATTAATAGTATGTAACACATTTTCCCTATTTATATTTCTCTGCTGGGAGTTAGCTGGTCATAACTTGGGCTTTGTTTTCAGAGTCAGCTTTTGCTCTCTATTGGAGACTATGCTTCTGCTCAAATACCCGTCTTGCCCACCACCAGTCCACCTGTGTGGTAGACCCTGCTTTTCACGGTAAAGTTTATGTGAAATATAATGTTTCCCAGCCTCTCTTCAATGAGTTGTGGTCCTGTAACAAAGTTCTAAACAAAACTGTATTAATTTAAAAAATAGGCTAACACTTTTGAGAAATGTGTTTAAAAGGCAGAAGCCCTGGTCCTTTACCACTCCATCTATCTTCCTGCTTAAAGCATAAATGTGACAGCCATGTTCCCATCTTGGACCCAAGGACTAGGGCTCCTCAGAGGTGGCTGCCTGCCAAAGCACTGGGCTCTCAACAACAGAATTATCCCTGTGTCATCTTTGAACTGCCCATATCCAGTCCTTGACATGAGAGAAGGACAGATCCTGCTCTCTACAGGTAAGCCAAATGTTAACTGATAGTCCTATTTTAAAAAGTTTTGTAAACTTTTTATTTACAAAATGCATACAAAGTAGTTGTGAGAAGCCATCATGGAATAAACTCATTTGAGAACATTTCAGATGTAACATTGTGACTTGCTAATATCTGATACTTCCTTTCCACCATTTTCTACCCTACACTGTCCCCATCCGGGTCCCAGCCATCATCTTCCCATTCTGAACGAGTGCTCACTTTCCTTCCAGGGCATCTGCCAGCTCCAAAGTCTCCTTTGGAGGAATTAGAATGAGATCCTCGAGGTGGGTGCAGCCACTGGTCCATGGTTTAGCAATAATGTTGACTGCGAGTGTGAGAAAATAGTGTCCTCTCCCCGTGGTCCAGTCCCACGCAGAACATGTGGGTTGGCAGGCAGAACCTGGGCTGGGTTTTAGTCCGTATTCCCTGTTTTGGCCAGGTGCCCCGTGCAATAAACTATATGTATGTATTTCTAGCAAATCAGTCCTTTACATAAAGGCTCAATCTATCTGCAGCAGGACTCTGATACAAGATGTACAGGCACAAACCCTGGTCACACACAGGGTCCAAATGCCTCTAGTTACTGCTTCCCGTGCCTAAATATGACTCTCCCTGCTCATCTTTTTCCAATCAGACCCAGGAGTGTCTGTGTGTCTCTTGGTTGATTCCAAGTGTCTCTACTGCTGATTCCGCTCCTCCTAACTTCTACCACACACACTTGCTCATCCTGATACCTACTCTGCACTTCTAAGTCCTGGGCACATAATGAAACAAAACCAAGGCTAGCCTGACTTTGATGCTCTTGGGTGAGAATAGAGCTCATTTTACCACGGTTGTCTCTATTTGGTGTGACCTCACAATGTGGTTTCTATGGTCTTCATTAGATCTTTTCTTGCTATAAATGGAAAGAGCAAAGGTGATGTCCAGTTTGTGATGTCTATTTTATATTAATAATATTGATGACTACAAAACCATTGTAAATGTCATAGGCCTTTTATGGAATTTCCCCCTTTCATCTTTCATCTATTGGACACAATGATGAGTCCGAACATCTGAGAAGGTTTAATTGCAAAGTTACAGAGGACCCTAGAATCACTTAGTGAACTTAGATGTCACCTTCATAGTCTTAACATGTGCTCTCTTCTTTGTCCCAGCTAAGGGCCATGACCCTTCAGTCCTCTAATTTCTATCAGTCTGCAGTGCTGGGCCAAGAGCTAACAACACAGACAAAGAGTAATTAGAAAGCAAAAACCCTTTGTGGAGGGCAAAGCTGGTCATCTTCAGTTTTGTTAGAATCACCCTGAGTCTCCCCACCTGTCTGGTTTGTTTCCTGCTTGCTGGTTTCTTTTTAATTCCAAGCTGGTTTCTATGTAGTGTTATAGCTTCACTACAAAGTGTCCCCTACAGCTTGTGTATCAAAGGTTTCCTCCCCAATTTGGCAATGTTTACGGTGGGACCAGGAGAATTGACTGGATCTGTGGGTGCTGATCTCATCAATGTTGCCCAAAGCAACAGAGCAGAGAACCATGAACTGACACTTCTGAAAGGAGGAGCCAAAATAAACCTTTCTCCTTTAAGTTGATTTTCTGGGGCATTTTGTCATAGCAACAGAATGCTAACACACATGGCATTCAGTATCTTAGTGTTTCCCACTAGTTCTTCTGAACCTTATATCTCCTGATAATAGTCTAAGCTCATCCAGCTACTTCTAGCCAGCACTTCTCAAGAGGATGGATTCATGAATTTGCAGACATGTCCAGAGAGACTGAACCCACTTTAGAGTTGTGTGTGTGTGTGTGTGTGTGTGTGTGTGTGTGTGTGTAGGAGGGAGGGGATGTCTGATAACCTGTTTCAAGTTATTACCAAAGTGAAGATGAAAATGGTTTTCAAATTCAGTGTATGGAGTCTCTCACAGCGAAAAAGTGTATAGAGTTAAGAGCAGGCAGATGAAGAACCCAGAATGGATCAGAGCTTGTTATTTTCTTAGAATAAATGCCTCAGGTTGGGCTCTCAATCACTATAATTCTCAGTTACCTCATTGTAAAGTAAGGATCACGCTCTGTCCCTTACAGACTTGTAGCAGAGAGAATCTGTGGCTTACTTAGCCCAGTGTGTGGCCTGTAACACCTGTCCTGTAACTTGTGCCTACAAAGGGCAGGTTCAGCAGCTCTCTGCTTGGGTTCCTAAGCAATTTCCACTAAGGCTGTGTTCAAAATCCAGCTGAGGAGGATGGTAATATATTTTCAAAGAAAAAACACAAATGCAATCCTTTGAATCTACAGATTTTTTTCTGTCTTTCTTACACAATTAATTCAAACTTCTGCTCCAATGATTTCTCCCCAGGCCCCTAGGTCACCCCATGAAAAACAGCATTTGTGAACATTTTTTCCTCTTATCTTGATTTATTTCTCTTTATAGCATTTGTAACCAGTCTCTCTCCCTGTCTCTGGTTAATACTGGTGGCTTCCTCCTTCACCAAGGGTCCAGACTGATGAGGGATGACAGTGCATTTGGTTTATCTGCTGTTTCTGTAGTGCTCAGAGAAATGTCTGGGACAAAGAAAGCATCATGAATATGTGAGTGAATGAAGATGAATCATTTGTTCCTACTTCATGTTTATGAAAAGATTCTTGTGAATATCTGCAGCTACATTGACATAGAGTTTTACATATCACTCGCTAATGCATTTTACTAGTTATTCTGAGAATTTCTGGCCATAAACCTTCTTCTCTAATGGTGGTACCAGCCCGTGTCATCGAAGTACAGTATCTGTTCTGCAAAGCCATGGATATGTCCTTGTAGACTTCCTGCAGTCTTAAAAGCAAGACGGGAACATCACAAGTCACTCATTTCTCATTGCCCTCTCTCTCAGAGCCGTGACAAGCAGCAAAGAGCACAGAGTGGGGATCTGCGGGGGGCCTGCAGTCCTCTCCAAAGGATTTCACATTCCTTCCTTCCCAGCACACCTGCCAGGCCTTTCCTTCTCACTCTGTGCTTACCCTGCTCTCAGCCCCAGCAGAACAATTCATCAGGCTCACTTGCCACCTTGCTCCCAGTGACACACGAGTTCTTTATCTCATCAGTCTTCAGCTGAGCAAAGATCCGTTTGCAGGGATGGATTGTGGACTTCCCTCACTAACAAGCCTGGGTCCTGCTGAGGCTACAGGTTGATGCCGGCTGGCAGGAAGGCCTTTGGAAGTACTGCGTGTGAAGCTCCTCTTCATCTCCTGCTACATCCAGAGGGGCTGGGCTCAACCACTGTGTGACCAAGGGCATATGAAGGACAGACATGCTCACCTCCCGTTACAATTAGAATGCCAGATGAGGGAAGAAACAGAAGATTCCTACATGTTGACACCTGGATTTAGATAGACACATTTTTTTCTTTTTTCCAGAAAACCTACTGAGGTGCAGTATATTATTCTAATAGGATAGGAGCACTTCTGGACAACATTTACTGGATCAAAATCAGACACATGCTTTTCTCAGAAGCTATGTCTGGTCTTCTGTGTAGGGCTGGAGCTGCTTAGGAATGGCCAGGGCTGGCCTAGGCTGCAGGGTCACAGCCAACTGGACACCATAGTGTGCCTAGAGGAACCCGTGTCTAGCCCTCATGTTTTGTAATTCTATGATTCCATCTCCTGAGGTAAATGGTATAACACTGTACATAGCAGGAGAGGGCAGGGATAAGGCAGATCTCCCCTGGGCCTCAGCTCCACACCAGCCACCTCTGAGAAGTGACTACAATGTCCTAACATGTGACAGAGGCAACATAGGTATAGGTCTGGATGAGGTGACCTGTGCCCAGTACACAAAGGTCAGCATGTAAGGTCAACTGGTAAGGGTCATGCACTTTAGGGATATGTCAATCTCATGGTTTGGAGGTTATTTTGCAAGGGGAAACAGTATCATACACGTATTTTATAAGGTTATTTATAATAGTCACCAAGAGAATGACATATAAGAGAGTGGAGGAAATCTGTCCACACACTACAGACCAGGAATCCAGCAAAGGGCCTGGATCCCACCATAATGTCCTGCATGAGTCCAGCTGAAGACCTAGACCTCATAACAATGCCTCCCACAAATCTGACTGGAGGCCTAGAGCCCACAACCTCATCTCATGCAGGCCTGTTTCACAGATCTGCGCTGGGAAGGCCCAAAGGTCAGTGGTGGAATCTAGGAAGTCTGTGCCATTGGGGTGAAGGATCTGTGCTAGCAGGCTGAGGGATCTGCACTGGAGCCAGGAAGGGATGTGCAAAGTAAGAACCAGAGCTTCTCTGAAAAGTACCAGAGCCATCCTCAGCAACAGGGAGGTCCAGAGCTCCTCCAATGAAGAAGACAGCTGAGTTCCCATCAGGGAAACCAACTAGCAAGCTTCTCCAGGAGACACCCTCTTCCCCTCTGGAGCCAGGAAGTGATGTTCAAAGTGAAGACCAGAGCTCTCCCAAAGTGAATGAAGGTAATCTTAGTGACAACAAGGTCCAAGCTCCTCTCAGGATGAAAACAGCCAAGTTCATCAGGAAAACCGGCATGACGAGCTCCTTCAAAAGAACCAACAGCTCCTTACAGCTTCTATCAGCTCCTAATAGCCTCTCTCAGCTCCCAACAGCCTAACTTCTTCTCCAGTTCTGCCTCTTGTACTGCACACAACAGTCCACAGGTGGGCCTCCCACACCCAGCACCAAACCAGGCTTACTCAGTTCAGCTGTGCGTTATAAGTTGACTACCAGTTGTCAATCCACTACAGCCAGTACAGGCTATGCACATTTTATGAACACATAAGGGCTATACACACTAGGGCTACACATGTAAAGATTACAAGCATTAAGGGGCTATACACACTAGGGCTACACGTGTAAAGATTACAAGCATTAAGGTTATACACATAAGGTTATGCACATTAGGGTCAACTGTGTGAAGGTCATGTATTGTCATGTGTGTCAGATCATTTGTGTGATGGTCTGGCACTAACCTGGATGATGGTTATTCTTTGACTGAAATCTACCTAGTTAGAGAACTCTTGAATCTCTGATCCCTGAGCTCCTTTTGTGGGCACCCTGCAGTGAGTCCCCAGGAGGCCAGCACAGCTCATGGCCTGGTCCTCATGTCCTGGCCGAGGCGGCACACTCATTATCTCAGCAAGGCTGCTGAGCTCTCCAGGCTGGCTGACCTATCCCAGGGCACCTGAAGGAGTGGCCAAGCCCAACCAGGTACTGTGCCTGGTCCCACATGATACCTGCCTGCCCAGGTAAGAAGGTCCAGGTAAGGGGACTACTCCAGGTAAGGGTACCCCAGGTGGCTGAAGGTGCAGGGTGCTTCCTCTTATGGTGCCAAGACCTCTTATGGTCCTAGGCCAGCAAACACCCATGCAGGAGCTAAAGTGACCACACCGTTCACGGCCAGTGCTGTTGCCTTGGGGGCCGGCTGCCCCCAGTCATGCCAGTCACTTTTGCTAGAGCCCTTTATTTGGGCAGAGATGAAAATTCAGTGGTTTGACTTTTATTTCGTATATATTGAGATGAAATGCCCCCAAATTTGATAAATTTCAACCCCATCATTGGTATAATCCATTTAGATGAAAAAGTGGCTTCTAAAATCTCTCATTCTTCATGGAAACCATGTGCAGCCCTCACAAGATACACGGCAGCCCCTTCCCTTGGCGACTCTGCCTTTCTAGAATATTACCTTTCCCAGGCACACATAAGCTTGAAGATTTCCAAGTGGCTGCACTTTAAAGAATTGTTTCCATGGCAAGCAGTAAAGAAACTCTACCCAAATAATACTGAAAGACATTTTCCTTATCTAAGATGAATGAAAGATTTCCATTCCAAGTTTAGCAAGGAACACTTTCTACAACTGGGACTGCCAATTATTTCTATAAATAGGAAAGCTGGTGAGAATGGAACCAGAAGGTCTAAAATAATGCTGAACTAGAGTGGATATGAAAGCAGGGATTTAGGAGAGGGGGTGACATTCCCCAAAGGGTCTCTGATGGACTGAGGTGAGAAAAGCCCTGCAGTTATTTTAGCGTTTTCTTTAGTCTTCTTTGATTTGATATCAGTGGATAACTGGCCTATCATGGAGCCCACATCTTCCCTTGCAACAATTTCTTATTTATGTCCTTGCAACCATGAAGAATTGTCCCTTTCCATCTTTATTATAGCTACATGCTGTTGTATTTCATAAAACTGTATATCACATTATGGTGTCTATCCTACCATGTAGCAATTCTCATATTTCTACTTAGTCTCCTTCATTGTGAGTTCTGGGAGGAGTCAGGGCATGTCTTAAACATCTCTGTCCTCTTAGTGACTAAGGTATTACTTGGTGCAGATGACAAACAGTGGTTGTGTTTTTAATGTAGAATGGGCAACTAACGAGCAGTATACCAATACTATAAGAAGCCTATTATGGTAGTGCTTGAGAGATGAAGTATCATAATTATTCATGAGTTTTCCACATTACAGTAGACATTTCTAAATGAAAACAAGATTTGAGCTGGAGCTAGCAACTTCTGGGGTATGGGGAGCATTTTTAAATAGTAAAGCTCTAAACAGAGATGCATGTAGAATGAAGTTGTTATTAAAATCATGAATTAGTACTTAATAGCTAGAAAATTATAATGTAGAGTCCAATCAAATGTATATAAGCACCTTGATATGCAATATTTAGTTCATAAACAGTACACGGAGGAACAGTACTCATGCAAGCAAATAATCCCCAGAGACAATTTGCATACCAAAATGAAAATGTTCATCTGAGTGAAGGATTTGAATAGAAGACTTAACAGAAGTAAAAAGATCCACTTAAAAAAAAAAACCCAAAATAGAACCAATACATAGTTTCACTAGACAGGATTGTAGAAATTCACCAGTGGTTGTTATACTGCAAATTGTGATTTGATCAATCTTCTATTCTTACATCCGGTAATCTGAGCAACGTTGTTGAAGATAACAATATGTAATAAAACAATCACTGTTAATCTCTATCATTTGGTTTGAAACCCCGTATCATTTTTAATGTCCTTGCATTGTTTTGTTTGTATTTTACTATTGTTCTTTTTTTTTTTTACTATTTTCTTTAAAATAATAAAAAAAAAAAACCTTAAAGATCACTGAAGATCAAGATCCTTCCTGCACCCAGGGGGCAACTTACTGTTTTACATTTTTGCGTTTATATTTAATAAAATCCTAAAGGGGAAGGTATCTGATTAGCCCAGACGAGGCTTCTGTAGCACTTCATTATGATTCTTCCTCCCTGAGCCTTGCAAATGCTTTGCGTTCCTCCCTATTTTAAAGAAAGAATCTCCTCAGCCCTTTCATCTTGCAGGAGGTAAAAAGTTGTAAATGCTGACAAGTCACCACTGCTCTTTGGTTTATGACACTCCAGTGCCAGATACGTGTATAGATCTCGTGAATTTCCAGAGAGGAGCTCTGGGCTGCTGTGAGCAGTTTGAATCATTGCCTGATTGGGAGGAGGCATCTTGCATGCTCTGATGCTGTTTCGTAAATGATTTGTGGATGTTCACAGAGTACGAAACAACCACATACCTACAGAAAGCACCGTGACGGTCCTGCTCACTGTCAGGTGTTGGTTGGCAACTGAATAGCAACCCCGTTTTCATTTCCCCTGAAGGGAGCTCCTTCAGGTGAGTCAGAGACAGTGCCAGTGGAAGCTGTGACTCCCGTTCTGCTCCTGTGGAATGAAGAGTTTTGCAGCTTTTCTACTGCTTGCTACATTTGCTTTTTACAAGACCAATGCATGGAGTCGGAAGTTTCCCAGTCTTAATAACAAATTTGTTTTGGCCATTTTCACTGAACGAATGACGTATCATTGAAGCTGGGTCAGTGGCCTTAAACCAGCTGTCAGAGAATAATATGAATTTTCTAAAGTGGAGAGAAAACAAAGAAATGAGAAAAATAAAGGAGTGGTAGAAGTCCCACATTTGGGCAAGCATGAGGCTCTTCGAAAGGGTAAAAACTGCAGGTATTTTAGACACAGAACTGTATATATTAACATCCAGCTCTATTACATAATTCCAAAGATCCATTCTAAACTGTTCAGGTAACTGGGTGGAAATTTTGCTTTGTGCACAAGGATTTGAGATTCTACATAAAGTCTGTAGAAGAGACATAGGTTCTAAAGTAGAACCTCTCCAAGCAAAGATCTTTTTAGTCTCTATAACATCATCCTTATAACAAATCTTGGCTACCCCTGTGTACAAGCCCTTCATATTTCTGTGTACTCCTAGGGACACATCCCCGGGCATCCAGGACATCCACTAAAGAAAACATGTATAGAAGATTTTTTTTTCTTGTAGGAAATCAGAAGTGGTGCCTTCACACTTAAATGGGACAAAGTGCTCCACCAAAATGGTTACTCCAAGGGAGAGTTCGGCACTGGCTCCAAGTGAAGGGCGTCAGCAACTGCATGTTACTAGGAGAGGTCCTGGGCATATTTCTGCTTCCATATCATAAATATCAGTATCATAAATTAGTCAGAGTACTCACGAAGTATGTATTATATCCTGTAATTTTCCTTTTAGCTATTGTGTAGGAGTGTTTGCTGCTAGAAAACTCATGTGCAATTATATCCAGATATGAATTTCTGTGTGGTTTTCTGTCCCTGCTAAAAAATGGTTAAACATTCAGAGATCCAAAGCAACAATTATTTGGGCAACTGAGGACATTCTGTTCTGGATTGCATCATTTATAGAATTCTGGCAAAAGCAAATGCAATTTGACTTTTTTTTCTGGGATAATGACCTTCATCTTTCTTTTTCTATTTAATGGCACTTATTACTAAAGATAACAAGCCAATATTATTTATTAACTGTGTCATGGGTACTGGGCTGAGTAACTGTCCTAAAATTAAATTTCTTAGGGAAAGAGCCCTGACTTTTATCTATTTTGGGCCTCCCAGAGAGTCAGACAGAAATGTCCAATAAACATAGTAATGGGGTCATTTTTTTGGTACTCCTATCCAGCAAGACAATATAGTACTTTATAGATGCGGTCTCACACATTTACTTTCAGCGGATAGGTATGAAATGCAGACATCATGAGGCTGGTATTTCCTGTTATTGGAGAACGCTCTAAGGACAGAAGCAGTTACACGTTAAACATACAAGATGAAGAGCCTTCATAGCCACAAATGGAAAGTAAGAGCAGGAGGAAGCACAGGTTAGCTCAGTCAGGGGCAGGAAGGGGTGCTGGGGAGGAGTACTAGAGTTCTGGGCCAGGCCGGGCTGGGCTCTAATGGAGTGGGGGTCAGAGGACAGGATCCTCCCTTTCTTTGTTCCCTAGCAAGTTTTGAAGTAGAGTTTTGCTCAGCTGGGTGAGGCTGGACTGGATCCCTGGGAAGGTACTACACTCTCTCTGTGCAGGCAGGTTATGGACTCTGACCTCTAAACTACCCACTTCTGACACCCATAAATTCTCCAAGTTTTCTTTCATCTCCAAGGAGTCTCCTCTGATTTCTGGGACTTCCCTCCACCCATCTAAGATCCCTTTGCTATTACCTGGGGAGGATAACTTTAAGTGTGTGTGTGTGTGTGTGTGTGTGTTACAGACAAAGAGATTTTGTGAGTTTTACATTGAACCTGAAATAACACTGTTTTGCACTGATTTTAGTCAAAAATTAGCTGCGTCTGTCAGTGGGATTCCCAGGCCCTTCAGCGTGGAGACTGGGAAGGGACCCTGGAGAAGGAGTTGGGAATGAAGGTGTCCAAGGAGGAATGCCAAAGCAGCTGGAAACCAGGGCCGGCAAAGAGAATACGAGTAAGAGTGAGAGTGCTTTGCATACCTGATGGTGCTGCCCTGGAGGGCTTTTATTTCCCTTTGACTGAGCAGGACAGACAGCTGGCATGAATCACAGAATATTGGTCAGGCTGCTGGACAGCTTTACTCCAGGTGATTTATGAAGAGTGTTTTGATTTACTTGACACTGACCTTATATAAGACAGCATCCTCCCCAGAAGCCCATTCATTGAGTGCTGTTGCCCTGAGTGAGGGGCCCGCAGTGTCCTGCTTAGCATTTCCTGTCTCCACCAGCACTCAAGGGGGCTGTGCCCATACCTAAGCCTATCCTGTCTCCCTCTGGCTGCTGTCCTGTCCTCAGGGTGCTCGGGGGGCTGTTGATTGTACCACTGTGCCTGCAGACATCTCTAGAGTCCAATGTGAATTTTGTATTCTTTGCATGAACATACGGGGTTTTCTCTGGCTACAATCTGGAGAAAGGTATCGGCATAATGATGGCAAAAAAATAGCAGGATGATCACACCGATACTTTTCTCTTAGGGGCCAGGGATTTTCCTAATTAGAGTGTCCTAAGTCCTCCCCACATTCTGGGAAGTGAGGGGGGGGCCAGGATCCTCATGCTTTTCTTAGTATAGAAATTGAGTTCCAAAGTGAAATGGCCCAGGGACTGAAGGGCTCCTTGGGACACACTGAACACTTAGAATCCCACCAATACCACAAAACCCAAGGGTGGACTTCACCTTTCACCCAGCATGGTGCTGCTTCCCCTTATTATAGATAGTATATGATAATTATACTACGTATTATTAAAATAACATATGATATGATAACAATTCATATATACACATAGCTATGTGGGGAGAAAGTGAGAACAAAATTCATTCCTTATCACAGTTCTGGCTGAAATCAATCAGGTCATTGCTGCGCACACCAGGCCTTGGCTTCCATTCCACCTCCTGCGTGGTTTTTCCCTCTTCTTCCTGCGCTCACCCCATCCCATCCCTCTGTCTCTCCTCTCCTCTCCCTTCGCCCACACCCTTTTCTCCCTCCTACTCTTCTCTCCCTCTGGTTGAATCATCCCAGCTGCTGTTTCCACACCCTTTCTCCATCCCTACCGCAGGGCTTTGCGTAGTTTCCTTTCCCTGCTCAGTGAATGGGCTTCCACTCTTTCACTCCCATGACTGCAAACCCTCCATTGAACATTGCTTTTTAAATTTTTTGTTTTTGAAATCCACCAAACATTTCTAAACCTATTTCCAGATCTGTTTTGCAACTCCAGTCCGTGTGTTCAAAGGCTACCACCGTCACTTTGCCCACATTTCCCACCACAAACTCATGGTGGGTCGGACAGTGCCCTGATCCTAAACCCTCCCTGCAGCAGCCACTGACCCTTGTCACTCCCTCTAAAGGGAGGAGATTGTTGGAAAACTTTTAAAATGTTTAAAACCTGTTGCTTTTGTTCTTCCACTTTCACCAGCACTGACTCCCTCAGCCAGACTCAGCAAGGCCTTAGAAGGCTGACTACATGCAGTGGTTATCTACGTTAATTATATGATGGGCCTTCTCCCTTCCTAGGAGTGCTTCGCCCAAATAAATCTCCAGTATTGGGATTCTGGGTGCCGGGAGAGCCATTTTAGAGACAACTCTCTTCAATTATAAAATTCTCCTGACACCAACAGAATCCATAGTAGACATTTTGTTCCAGGATTGCTTTGTTTATTATGAATCATAAGTTGGAGAGCAGAATTTCATCTCATGGGCCTGATAGGGCTTAAGGAATTCTTCTTAAGGAATTCCTCCATTTCCCTTCAGTTTGTGAACACAAGCCTGAAGTTCCTGTATTCTGCTGGAGAAGGGAACAGGGTGGCGGTGAGCTCCAAGCAGAATATGCAGTTGTGAGCCCTTACCCACAGCTTGCTGAGCCTTCACACCAATATTATAGCATTTTTACACCCATTGAATAGCACTTACATTTTAACACTCACTTTACAGAAAATCACGCTGTCTTAAATCAGATAACATTTCCAATTTTGCTGGGTCTAATAGCAACAGTTATTTGTTTCATGTTTGCTTTAAAAATGCACAGTATTGGAAGTTATTTCACTAGGCACAAATAGTGGAACAAGAAGATAAATGTAGAAAATAATGCTGCATAATTTGTACTCTGTCCACAAAATGCAAAGAAGGGTTAAAGAGAAAGAATATTCAGTAACACTTGTTACATTGTGGTAGGCAGACTGCTCAGGACATCATGCTGGGTGTGGGGATCACAGCAGTGGGGCATTGCCAAAGTAGAGGAAGAGGGCTTGGGCTCAAAGCAAACCACAGAAAGGAAAAGCAGGAGTTTATAGTGAAGGAACAGGATGGGGTTCAGTGAATGAAAAATTACTCAGAGCACCTATGAGGGTAAAGAGGATTCTGGGTAAACTGACTTGACAAGAATCTCACTGATGACAGGTCATGGTGATCGGATATCAAGGGTAGAGTATAAAGACTTTGATTAGATATGAAGGGTGTGGAATTTCTGCTAAACTGATCCAGCAAAATTCTTGCTAAAATTGGATTAAATGGAATAAACACAGAGCTCTAGTTCAAGTCCAGTTCAAGTCCAGGGTGAAAGTACCACTGTTTTGTGTGTTTCGGACACCTGGGGAAATTTCTTTTTCTCAGGGGTGAACAATAAGAGCTAGTGACCTAAGTTTGGAGCAGTGCTTTTCAGTAACTGCCGTGGTGAGTTTCACAGGGCTCTTTCTTAGGTTGGCCTAAAGTGCTACAGGTGGCTCAATGCCACAAAAAAGCTAGAGAGAGACAGGGTTTATGGGTCACATACCCTGGAAGAGCACAGGAGCACAGGCTGGCTGTGTCTCCAGGGAAGGGCTAGGGAGATAGGCTCTGCAGATAAAAATACCTGAGGTTGGAGGCCAGCACTGCCACTTCCTGGCTGTACACATTTACTAAATGACCTTCTCTCTCTGGCTGGATCTATGAAGCGGGACTGACAGTATAATCCATTTCAGGGGTTTATTATGATGATGAAATTAGTGAGTATTGAGAAGGTTCGGCATAGTGCATTAGCGTATAGATTTCATTATTATTGATCAAAGGAAGAAAGTGTAGACGATCTAGAAGAAAAGCTATTTACGCCATGCATAATGAACAACAGTTCTCGCTGCTGCACTTTTGGTCATGGTCAGGAGAGGAGAGTGGTGATCATACTTTTGGCAGGAGCCCAACCTGCAGAGATTCTAAATGGGTGACTAAAGGATGAATCATTTGCTCTGATTATCGAGAAGGCAAACGCTGGATTGATGCTGCCAGCGAAAAGCCAGAATGCCAGCTGCACACACGGTAAACAAGGCTCACTGCCTGCCTGCCCCAGCTCCACTGGTGCTGCGCGTAACTTCACATGCATTTCTAAGAACAAGCATGAAAACAAATTACACTTATTCTTAGATGTTCTAGATAGTCTTATGGGGAATCTACCTTTTTCCCAGGGAAGAGTTTTGAGTCTGTTAAGAAATATATAGAGCTTCTATGCATCAGAGAACTTGCCTGAAATAATTTTAGTCTGGGGAAATTTCAAAGTGAGTGCTACATAAAAATTACCCACCCTGACCATAAATTTCAACAAGGAACCAGAAAACATTTCAAGGGCTGAAAATGCCTAACAGATTCTTCCACAATGAACTGGCTTCAAATATACCACTGCGGACCCAAGTTTTGATCTGCTAGGTAGGACAGTAAGAAAAAAGCCACTAAACTATGGTATTAGCAAACCACGGTTGTAGCGTTAAAGTAGTTAATACTCCTTCTTTTGAGAATTATCGGGACTAGTTATGTGTTTGGACTGGTCTTCATTTATGATAGAAAGATGCCTGATTTACAATGATGACATTAATGATATTTCCTTTCCATTTTACTTTTTTTTTTCGTACTGGGAATTGAACTCAGGACCTTGCATTGGCCAGGCAGGCGCTGTGCCACTCAGCTCTCCCCCTAGACCACTAGCCATTTGTTCTGATTATTATGCATTACAAAACAAATGACCTATTCATAAAAACTGGCAAATGATTAACTTATGTTTCATTCAATTATTACACTTTAACATAAAGGTGTTGTCCTTGTATTTTCTTGGTAGAGGTGGCATTTTTATGTAGTGGAATATTACTCAGCAGAAAGAAAGATAAACCTGAGGCTTTTATAGGTAAATGGTCACAACTAGAAACCATACTCATAAGTGAAATAAATCAGATCTGCATGTATAAGCAATATATCGTCTCACTAGTGTAAGAACCTGAAAGAGTGAATAAAATTAGGAGGTATGATAGACATTGTGAAATGAAAGGAAACTGCTCAAGAGTAAAGAGCAACTGGGATGAGGGAAAAGAGAAAAGAAAGAAGGGGAAAATTATGTATGTATGTATGTGCAGGATAGCTAACATAGTGGTACTACTGACTTATATTGCTTTATTGAAAGGAATAGTTAATGATTAATTATTTGATCAATCTTGCATGTCTATATTTGTTTCCCTGAGTAATCACTATGAAGTTATCAATATGTAATACAACAACCATTGTTAATTCCCTGTCATCTTGTCTGTAATTCAATATTGCCTGTACTATTCTTCTGCTACTTTGTAAATGGATGTCTGTTTGTTAATATGTTTTTGTTCTTTTACTTTTAAGATAAAAAATGCATTAAAATATATTTTCTTGGTGGAACAACAAGGTCATCTGTTCACAATTTAGACCATTATGTATACACTATGTATGTGTACATCCATGTCATCAAATTCCCCATAAAATTATTGCATTGAAGTCTATCATAGATGCAAACTTTCTGGATGTGTTACATGAAGAAAAAATTAATATGATGCTTGATTTCTAGCACATTTTGTAGGTCTAAACTTACTATATGCATATGTGTATATATATCTCTCTATATGGATACATATAAAATGTGGGGGCACATAGATATATACTTACAAGCATGTACATATACTTACATATACAGCTTAGTTGTAAAAGCATATATGAACAGTTACACTTGACTGGTATTACTTCTAGTTTAGTTTTCACAATTATTTCCTTTTAAATATCTTTTTTAACTCCGAAAATTGTGCCTTCTTCATAAAGGATTTAGGATTGAATGGAAATGACAGCTCTTCAGTGAATCTCTCCCCGCAGGACCCAAATTTATGTATTACTCACTTCATACACTCTGATTCTCTTATCTTAATTTCTTGGTGAAGATTCTTGTACATATTTGATTATAAAGCTGCTGTAAATTTTCAGAAGAAGCATTTTACATACATTTTTCAAATTTCTGGGACTTTATAAAACCATGGAAATTATTGGAGATGTACAGTATTATTGAATCAAGTTTTAAAATATTTTATCTCACCTAGTCTAAGAATTAAACTGGACTGTGTTCAAATAAAAATAAATCCAATTGAAAAAATCTCATGTAGTTACTTACTTGGTGTTGCTTAGAGTGAGTACTTCATATCTAGCAAGTGGTTTTCATGACTCTTTTTAAGAGTCACAGATTTACAAATGAGAACTTTTTAAGGAGTTTTGTCATAGAAATAAAGTCGACTTGTTTCCTTATACCGTGCTAACATATTGCCTATCACCTGATGCCCCGTCCTCAATTCTGCCCTAGGTTAAATAAGTAAATTCAACGATCAAATCAAAATGAAGTATATTGTCCCTGTGCAAACTCTCCACTTGTGTCTTTTAATTGCACACAGAGATGTGCCCTCCTGACGAGGGTGAATCAGGAGGACTTGGTATGATGGAGTCTTTGTGAGGAACATGCCGTGGGCACTTCGCACTGCGCAGGCATCTGCATGAGCTGCAGAGGAGCAGCACCACCGAGCACTCTCTGTGTTTTCTGACGGCTCTCCTTCGCATCAGTGCGAATGCTGTCTTGACCTTCTCCTCCCCACCTCCCAGAGTGCACCGGGGCAGGCTCAGCCTTGAGAAAGCATCGCGAGAGGAGGCAGCAGCAGCAGTGCCCTGTGTGGCCTAACTTAGTGGTTACTGTTTTGAACATGTTCATTTGTATCTGATTTGCAGGGAATCGCACCTTCAAATTCTTTCTTCATTCAACAAGTTTTTAAATTCCCAGTTACTGATCAGTCATTGCTCTAGTTGCTGGGATATAGCAACAGAAAACGCAGCTGTCACTGCTACTGCAGTGTAATAGGTGAGAACAGGCAATAAATGACCAGACGCAAAGCGTATCATGTTAAATAAAAGTAAGAGCTACATAGGAAAAGGAAAGTACTGCAGCAGGTAAGGAGGGCGCTGGATGCTTGGGAGCGGGTGAGGGAGGACTTGCCATTTATTACACAGAGTGATGAGGTGACGAGGCCTTGAGATGTGAGTACCCAAGGGAAAGTATTTCAGGGGAAGAAAACAGTAAGTGGAAAGGCCCTGAAACAGGAACTTGTGGGGAACATTGGGGGGACATTTAGGGACTTTGGTAGAGCAACCGCAGGGAGAAGACCTAGGAGTGGAGGTCAAAGGTGTAATGGGTCACGTATGTTATGTTAAGTAGTTGAAACTTTGTTCTGAGTGAAAGACAAAGCTCCAGAATCATTTGAATCAGAGAACTGACTTAATATGATTGTCATTTAATGACAACACTCAGGGTGAGACAGGGAATCACATGATGGGGAACAAGAGACAAGAAAGAGGATTTTGCCCTTGGCCACTGCCAAAAGACAGTGGCTGGAGCAAGGCAGTGGGGTGGGAGAGATGATGATCATGAGTTCTAGGTATATACTTACAAGGTAGATCTGGCAGGACTAGGTCCACACAGGGTAAACTTTTGTCCTGGTTGTCCCTGGACACTCTTAGTTAACAGTTATTAAGAGTGCCTCTTCTACGCTCAAACTACCATTTGGAGAATAAACTTCACACTCCCTTGTTTACAAACACTTCATACTTTCAAAAACATTTCCTCCAACATGTTTTCAAAAACCTCTGATCAGATAGATACCATGGCTCTCCCTTGATAGGCAAAGACTCTGAAGCCAAGAACGTTTTAGTCATTTTTCCAAAGCCACAGATAGAGTTTCAGACCTGGTGTTTTGGCTTCCAGCCCCGTGCTACTTCTCCTAAATCCCAGTTAAGGTGCACGCACAGGTACAAGTACACCATTTCTCACTTACTCATTTATTCATGCAGTCATTCATTCAAAATGGATTGTTGTGCACCAGGCACTGTTCTAAGTTGTTTGGACACATCTGTCAATCAGACCCATGCCGTTTCACAGAGTTCATTCCTGCAGGACGGGAAGGACAATAAATGTAGTAAATATGCTAGGGGAAGGCTCCAGGTGGGTGAGTCTAGTGAGTCCCAGAATAACGAGAGACCCTAAGATGTTGAGGCTGAGTGAGCAACATAAGTCTCAGAAAAGTCAGAGTGATAAGGGTGCAAGGTCACGGCACATCCCGGAAGGCTTCTGTGAGGACTTTGGAGTTACCTCCGGGTAAAATCAGAACCCACTACTGGGGTTATGTGCCAAGGAAGAGTGAAGCATGCTGGTGTTTTTAGAGGATTCCAACTACCTTTTCGTAGTGGACTGTATTCGACTTGGGTACAAGTGGGGAAACTATTAGGAATGCTCTGAAGGATCATCGTGAAAGATTGTGTTGGCCTGGACCTGCATGGCAGTAGGGCAGATGGGGAGACATGAAGCAACAAAGAAAGAGAAGCAATCTAACAAATGACCCCTCCACCCCGTTTCCAAAGGGACTTCCCCAGAGTCATTCAGCCGAATATTTTTCAAACTTTACATCACAAAACTTCAGCCTTTCTAGGTCACTGTACTCCATCTGAGCCTAAAATTAAAACCATAAATACTTAAAGCTTTAGCTTCCACACCCTTTAAAAGCTAGGGAAACAGACATATTCCTGTGCTCCTTTGCTGTGCTTATTTATATGTGATGCAGTATTTTTAAAAATGTGGCTTGAGAGCAGTCTCCCAGAGACTAAGCCAAGAGAAAAACCAACTTATATATTTCACTTTTTCTTTCCCTTATATTTTCACTCTTATTTAATACCAGGATTCTTATGATTTTCTGTCCAATGTTAGGAGGAGGAAAGTAGCCATCCCAAGCTAATAGTCAGGTTAATATTGCAATATGAAATTTAGGATGAGGCTGGTATCTCCTGTAGCATCTTTCTCAGCTGTGGCCCATAGCAGACTGCTGATAAATAAAGAGTCCCTGACACCAAGGCTAACTTACAGGTCTCTTAGCATCTGCTGAGGACACAGTAATAATACTAACAATTTTGGAACCAACCTTCCTTGACTTCCAGCAAGACTGACTGTTAGCTGCACGGCATCCTTGTTGTGTACATATTCTCTGCTTTATGAGGCTACATGTGGGAATCCATTCTCCAGGATCCTTGCTTACTAGTTTGCTGACTAAGTCCATCAAGGACAGGCACTTCTGAGACTCCTGGGAGGAAGAGAAAAGACAAGCGACACACTTGTGTTCTTCTAGAGGGAGCAGAGCTGTGCACTCTGGTGGAAGAGCCCCTTGGAGCAGAGGTAGTAGGGCACTAGGGGCACATCCTGCAGCCTGCCATCTCCTTCCTCTCTGGAAGTGTGTGGAGATCTTTCTTATCTTTTACTCATTCTAGTTGTTTTGACATTCTTAATTCCCCATCTACTAAGTCTATTCTGGCTTAACATGCCTCTTCTCCCTAATAGAAACTGTCAGGTACATCCAGACTAGGCAATAGGAGATGGATTGGGAGACTGAGGTTCCTTATGGGGACCATGTAGAATTTTAGGCTGGTGTGTTGGGAGGCAGAGCTGGAAAGAGGTAAAACATGAAATGCTCTTGAGTTGAATGAGTGGGAGTAAGTGGAACATAACACTCAGCTCTTTGACCTTGGAGAAATTACTTCTCTTCAGCTTGCTCTTCTAGAAGGTGATGGTAGTAGCAAGAGCACCCACCTCATAGGGTTGTTGGTTTAATGATCCATCTAAGTGCTGCAAAATATGGGATAGGAGCTCATACAGGTTTAGTCCTCCATGATTGTTGCTCAAAAACTTTAAATATACACATGAAATCTGTACGTGGAAGAGATGTTTGCCTTCCCATGCTCACTGCTGTGCTATTCACAACAGACAAGATGTGGGAACAGTGCAAGGGTCCATCACCTGGTGAGTGGGTAAGAAACTGTGGCACAGATGCAAAATGGAATAGTATTCAGCCCTAAAAAGACAGGCGGGGTTTTGTCATTTGTGAAGACATGGAAAGGGAGGTCATTATGTTAAATGAAAGAAACCACCCACAGAATGACGAGTGCCACAGGGTCTCACTCATCTGTGCAATATATAAAAAGCTGATCTCACAGATGCTGTGGTTCCCAGAGGCTGGGAGAGGAAGGAAGGGGGAGAGACGAGCAAAGCCTGCAGAAATCAATAGTGCACTGTGTGTTTCAAACAGCCAGTGAAAGGAACTTCAGAGAATTCCTCAGTGTCTGAGGAGCTAGAGAGGCTTACCCTGATTTGCACACTATAGAATGCATATACGTTTTAAAGAATTATATGGTACCCCATTGATATGTACAGGTTTTATGTTTTCATGTACTGATTTAAAAAAATTATGATAAGAGGTAAATAAAAATATGAATACCCACATCAATATTTCCATAAGATCCGTGTGTTGGGAAGCTAGGCACTGATTCTCAGTACTCCCGTGTTCCTGAAAGGTGGACCCTCTTGGTCTTGTGATGGTGCCCTTTCTAAAGCCACAGCAGAAAAGTAGCCATGGCAGATCGTGGACTGGTGGGCCATTCTCTGTCCCAGGCTCAAGTGTCTCCTTCTTAGCACCCACTACAGCTGTGAGTGACCCACTGTGTTACCCAACTTGGCTGTTCCCCATGTGAACCTGCTTTAGTCTCAACGAGGGGCTGTTTATACAGAATCAAACACACTCTCAAAGGATGAAGCATCATCACCCTCAAAGGTGTTCAGAATATTGTTGCCCAAAACTCAAAGGAATTTGAATCAAGAAGCTGCCGATGGCTGATGGAGCATGGCACTGTTACTGGCATAAGCTTGTGGCCTCAGAAGAACTATCATATAAAAGACAGACGTCTTGGTTGGTGCATTTAAAGAACAATATTTTTCTAGTTTATAGTAACCCATAAATATGTAGGGGCCATCTGTCAGAAATTCTCAGGGCAGCTGTAAGAATAGAGAATAGCAAAACAAAACACAACGCACACACATAACAGCACCAAGGACAGAAAGCATAGCTGCGTCTTTCTCTGTTGCTTTGCTCCAGCTGGTGGAGACTGCCAAGGCTGCCCTAAGGTCAGACACAGACTCACACTTGAAATTTCATGCTTGAGAAACATCTGGTGGTACAAAGTAGGTCTCCTAATTTCCAAGCAAACTAGTATTGGACACTCTATGCTTTCCTCTGCAGAGACTAGTGTGTTTGGCAAAGGGAGGCACACTTTTTGTTACAGGCAGATGCTACTCAGGGAGAAAGAAGGAAATATAATGTCGTCTTTTTCTCTTGGGTAGTCAAAGCAAAAGGGAAAAGATTGATGGTCATTGGAAATGCCACTTAATAGAACCTTTCTGTGAGCAGGGAGAGCCAAACAGATGCAAAAAGTGAGAAAAGGAAGAACATCCTTTGGAGTGAGTTTGGAGACACTGTTTTGAAGAGTTCTGACTTCAGACTCTGAGAGACTGGGCACTAAAATGGAGAATTCAGAGTAGATCTCATCCTGTTTGGAAGATTAAACTCAAAAGAAAAGAGAATTCCTAACTTTTTTCTCTGCCATTTCCCTTTGGCATTTTAGAAAGATTTCAGTAGACACTTAAATTGCTCTGCACAGCTTTTTGGATGGCAGATACGAGGAAGTTTAGATGGCAGTTTAGGTAATAGTTCTATTGATTGTGGTGCTGTGAAATCCAGATTTATTAGCTCTAAATTATGATTAGTGCAGTTCTCTGTTTATTCATCTGTCTTCTCAGTATGTGGTGAGCTCTTCCTGATTTTCCTGGTGGTCTGGACACTTCCTAGTGATTGGCACTTGATACTGTGAGGGACAGAGTTCTATTTATGCAGCTATGCAGGGGCCTCCTCCTTAGAAGGACCTCGCACTCGCTTTAAGGCTTGTTTTAATAGTCTGCTGTTGCAACCTAGAAATTTTAAATTTTTGAGCAGTTCTATGCATACAATTGTCATGCAGCATGAAAATGTGGTTGGGACTCAGAGTTTTACTTAGTATCAAGCTATGTGGCCAATGCTGCACTCAGGAATTATTTATTGAGTAACTGAAGAAACAAGGAAGGCTGGTTATTTTTTCAATGTCCTATTCTTTCTAATGTGGCCCTTCTACTTCTCTTAGGGAATCCTTCTTTTTATCCTGGAATATTATTTGTCCAGGCATCAGTCTGCAGACAGCTGCAGAAGAGTATTAAGGACACAAATGTCAAAGACACATGTGTACAAGCAAAAGTGGATTCACTTGCACAGGAATATACTACAGTAATCTTTGAAAAGTCATCCAAGATCAAAAAGGAAAAACAAGATTGTGATTTTATGTAACATACCATGATAATGTACCAATGACTAACATTATCACAACATTCTAGGGCAGAAAATACACATTGTGTTCCAGAAAGATGTTTACAATAGAAACAAAGCAAAGCCCTGGGTTGTACAGCCAAAGATTTTTTGTTCTTATTAGACAAATATGGGAGAAGATAGATCAAGGAGACATTTAATTGTACCCATGGATTAGAAAATAATTAGAATGAAGTAGACAGAATTAAAATCTTCCATCAAGGAGGAATGTGAAAATGGTTGGTTGTGGGATAAGGTAATTGAGTTTATTTCATGAACCAAATATTGCTGTTTCCCGCCCATTGGATTGAGCTTTCATAGTGTAGTTTCCCTGGGGAGAATTCATTGTCTCCTGGGCTCTGCTGCTGGGACAGTTTCTTGCTTATCACTGCTGTCGCTCTCTTGGCCTAGGGCTTCAACGACTCTGTAATTATTTGTTGTGAGTCTGTCAGTACCAGAAGTGGTTGTGCTCCGATATTTCATTCCTTTTATTTGTAGCCTCTAAAGAGTACCTGGCACCCAGCGAGATTCAGTGGTGAATGTTAAACTAACTGTGGGAAAAGTACAAATACATGTGTGTGCATGTGTATATATGCACCACATATGCACTTATGGAAAGTTATTATTTAAAAGCAAAAGATAGATATATTCATGTGGTACACTGAAATCACAAACTACGAAAGAAGCAACATCCAATGACTGAAGAGATAATGTAAATGACAAAATGTACCCTGCAGAACAAAGGACTCCACCCCGGCCCCCACCTTTACATTTTTGATAATGGATATTCTCCTGGGATGTGACAACCTTTGGCAATTGTGTGCAGGAAAATGTGTGACTGAGAGACTGATGTCCATGTATTTGTTTTTAATCTCGAGGTGAGGTCCTTATTGAAGAAGAATTGTCTCAATCCTTTGAAAACTTACCAGTGCTGCCTTGTGAAAAAAGCCATTCTGAGAAACCTACCTGTGTGCAAGTGCAGGATTTATCTCTGAGCTTGGGTGAGGTTTTGATTGAGAAGTATCTCTTTATGCTTTAGTATGTTAGTTACAATGTAACTAAAACCACCACTGCACTCTCCATCTCTGAAGGAATTCTGGTGGACTAAATGCTGAGATATCTTTGCAGAAAAGACAGTAGTATGAATACAAGATGGCATTGTATTGATTTACATGAAAGTCAGGGTAGTCATTGAAAAATTGAAACCAGAGGGTAAAACATAAAGCACATAAAAATGCATTAATGAAGAAGCAGAGCGAGGCCATGTAAATCTTCTCCAAAGTGTTTTGCATGCAAAAGTCTTCCATTAAGAAAAAGAAGATGTGGGTGATGCATAGTTGCAACTGAAGACTATGACATAATTTCCCCAGGAAACACTGACATGACTGTGCTACAAAAAGCACTGTCTGCTCTAAGTTGGAATCTTCTGTAAGTTTTGAATGCTGTCTGCCAAAATGAATTGCAGGAGCAGACGCTAAACATCATAGCGTCTTCTGAATGTATAATTTTCTCCCTCACATTTTCTGTGGGAAAGAGTTTGTATTTTAATTCAACTATGAAGAAGAGCTATGTGTTTTTACTCCTTAAGTGTTTCCTCTTTTTATAGAATCTGTTCATCTTTACAGTTGGAAAGATAGTCAGTCGTTAGAAGTTTATTAATGAATTAAAATTGTTTGAGGGAGAGAGGAAGACATACATTGTCTTTTCTTTTTTTAATTTGGATAGCTCACAGGTTTCATTTATATTACAAATATGTTTGGCTGTTCCATACTAAATACTTTCCCAAGGTTTCAAAATAAAATGACTTAGATAGGAATTCTGTTCACAGGGACACTGTGTCCACTGAAAGAGAAAGAGAGGAACGTCAGGAGATACAGTAACCTTCGGCAGCTGCCAGCAGAGATATGTTTTGATTGCAGTGTTGGTCTTGTATTTCTAAGCACTGGTCTTGGCGCTGCTAGTGTATTATGGAATTAGCAGTACTGCAGTAGTGCTAGCCTTGTAGACTGTCTATCCCAAACGTGGCCACAGGCAGTCCCCTACAGCTACTGCCAGAACCTTGCCAGTCCTTTACCCACACGTGAAGTCTGCTTCTCCTCCCTGGGCATGAGGGAGGTCTCTCTCACAGCTTAAAGTGCAGAAAGCAGGAGAAGCAGCAGTGTGCACTGTGAAAGGCCAGGATGTAAGTCAGCAGCGCAAGTTTGCTGTTATGCAGGGAGAACCCCGAGCCCGTGGAGGGGGAGACACCACACACACAAGTGTGTTCCGCACTCACCTCTGGACTGTCTGCTGGATGACCAGAGGAGTTACCTTTACAGAGCTGTGCCCACATAGCAGAGCTGTGAGTAAGCAAGTTTTAAGGTTGTTTATTATTGTACAACAGACAACTGCAACAACAGGAAAATTTAGTAAAGTGGTGGTGGTGGTATGTTAGAAACATCTGTCATGTAAAGAACAAAAACATTTACTCTAATGTATAGATGTAATATCACGCAGAAACTGCTACAGAGACAGCTGGGGGGATCTCATGTGGGAGTGAAGATAATCAGAGAGAGAAAAAAGGAACTAAATTCTTATTGTTGAAGGCTCTTGAGTTATAAGTTGGGTTTCATGAAAACAAGATCACATAAATTCATGAGAGTGGGGCTGGAATGTGGGGAGGGGAAAGAGTAGGGCCATTAGCAACACAAGGGGAATTTATTTGAGCAAGAGATAACTGAGTACGAGGGTTGGGTATCAGTAAGGAGTGGTCCAGCTTTGGGGAGGTACAGGAAGACTTCTTGAATGGAAGCAGAAAGGAACTAGCAGATCATAAAGTCATTTTAGAGCATTGTAAACAATTAAACAAAATAAACTGGAATGGAATGGAATGGAATGGAATGGAATGGAATGGAATGGGGGAGAGAAGAGAAAGGCGAGGCGAGGCGAGGCGAGGCGAGGAGAGGAGAATCCATTGCACCTAGTAAGAGCAAGGGTTGTGTTGTAAAATTTTTATTTGGGATTACAAAAATGTTTGATCTGGACAATGGCAAAACTGCTGATGGTTCAATTAAACAATGCCTGAGAGCTGTGGTGTGCACAAGGCTGGGTTGGTAGCCGGAGACCTCCTTGCCCCTTCCCAATGCCGCGGTTCTGCTTAGCATCTACTAAGCTCTTACAGTTTTGATCTAATTTAAAGTCTGTGTAACAGGTTTATGAAGTATGTTTACTTAGGGGAGCATACTTATTTGAATTAACACATGATGAAATTTTTGTCATGTGTTAGTCCTTGCGTCTGAGACTGTGTATCAAGTGCTTTTTGTGTTTCTTCTATTCCCATTCCTGTGATTTCTAGACAAGAATGAGCAGAAAATGAGGATATTCCTTCCATTCAGTGAGGTACTCTTTTCACTGAGAGCTATTGTACAGGAGCAGAGCGAGCTCACTAATCTCTAGTTTTTGGTCAACCTTTCAAAGTGGTCTGAAATTTTTAAACAGTTAATAATCCAGATTTGTGGATAAAACCATTTTGGGAATTTAAGTGTTTAAGATTATGAAAAAGCATAAATTCTGTCTTTATTAATAATGCAGTAAAACAATTATGTAAGAGACCTTTACACATTGCTAGAGCCCTTTGGGGGAAAAAGGCACAATACAAAGTCTTCTATACAAAAACCCCAGTCTGCTACATAATGCAACAGAAGCAGAAACAGAGACGTGCATTTGAAAATGTTCCCTAAAGTACTATATATAGTAACATTTGTACATTATTCAGATAAAAACTAGTGATTAATTCAACAAATTACATGCAGACATTTAAGGTGACAGAACATGCCAATAAGATAATTAGGAAGAATGAATAGAAATATATAAACACTGTGATGATTAATGTTTATGTGTCCAGTTGACAGGCCTTGGGGTGGCAGAGCACGTGTTATAACTGGCCTACCATTGAGGAGGCTTCTGGGAGCAGAGGCAGAAATCTTCAAATCAGTGGACTTCTCTGCCTTCCCCCAAATTTGGGTATTACTCAATCCTCTGAGAGTCTGAAGAAAGCCAAATCAGAGACAGGAGGAATGCTCCCCTTCATTGGCCCCACTGGTTGAGCTGGGTGTCTCATCTGTCTGCCTTGAGGTTTATACTGCTAATTCCCTTGGTTTCAAGACCTTCAGACCTGGCCTGAGATACGCCACAGGTTTTTTGGGTCTTCATCTTACAGGTGGCTGATTGTGAGACTTCTGAGCCTCCATAATTCATGAGATGATGCACTGGGAATCTTGCTGTTTATCTGTACCTAGTGCTGGTTGTGTTTCTCTGGAGATCAGTAGCTCATGTTAAGGGAAGGCATATTATATGCCAGCCTGGAGAAGTATTTTAAAAATATTGTTCCATTCGGTCCTCAAAATCTCCTCATGAGACAAGCACTAATTATTTCCCATACAATATGGATGAAGTACAAAGGTACAAAACTTTTCCCAAGACCAAAAAACTAGGCAGTGACAGGGTAAGAATTTGGAGCCAGGGTGTAGGGCATGGAACACAAGCTCCTTAACACTACTTGTGTTAGTCAGCTTTACAGCACTGTCACAAACCCCTGAGACAATCTTTTTAGAAAAAGAAGATTTATTTGGGATCCCAGTGTCTGTTAGAAGTATCAGTCCATGGTCGGTTGGGCCTGTGGTGTCATTTCCTGGCAGAAAGAATAAAATGAATTGCTTTCAGGTGGGGAGGGGAAGAGCGAGAGCACAGAGATACTGTAGTCTCATTACCCTCCTCAAATTCAGCTGAAGGCCTCCCACTTTGCCTCACTTCTTCGAGATTACACAACCGTCCAAAGTACTGCTCTAGGAATGAAGTCTTCATCGTGGGTTCTCTGGGGCACATGGAGGTCCAAGCTATAGCAGTAGTCTATGTATTTTTGAAGCAAACTGGAACCCCGCTCCCCAGGGGTTTAAGATTACAAACATTTTAAAATGTTACAGTGGTAGACTAGTAATGGTTTCCATCACTTTTCCAAACTGGCATTAACAGATTAAATATTTTTTTTCAGCAGAAAGATTGGAGTTTGTTGCCCAGGGAGAGTATAGTTTCATGAATCCTATGTTGAGACTTATTACCTAAGCTACATCTGTTACTGAGGGTCAGATGTCCATAAAGAAATCCTATGAGTAAAGCTGTACATTCTGTTCCTGTTGTGGGTTTTCAGACCAATTCACATACAGTGCATCTTTCATAAAGTTTCGTATGAATTATGAAATTTAATTTAAAAACATTTAAGCCCTACTTCCTCCAACCCAAAGAGTATTGTTGATGTTTTTTTACATTCAAAGTTTAAGACTAGATCCATGCCAATGCTAAGAAAATCTGTCCACTGAGGGCTCAAGAGAAACAATTCCACATTATGTTTCCAAAATTCTTAGAACTTAGTACTTAGAATTCTTAGTATTTAAAATAGCGTTTTTGCTAACCTCTAATAGGAAATTTGATGTCTCCTATAACAAGCCTGGAAATTGTAGTGTCATAAATTATGGTGGGTTTTGTTTTTACTTAAAATCAAATATACATTCTTTATAGTTTTTCTAATTTGAGGGTAGGCAATATATATGTATAGGTCAGGAGAGTCTAGGTTCTATTGTGGTAACAGATTAATCACAAAATCCCAATGACTTGGACTTTCCTTTCTGGTCAATATATAACAACAAGGACCAGATTTGCTATTCCCCTCCCCCCAAAATGACCCCAAACTGGAAAGCTCCATGAAGCAATGGCTTTGTGTGACCATCAGATGATGCAATGAAGTGATCCCCAAAGGAGGGAGACACAGACACAGTCCTGCTGTTATCTGTAGCTCACTCCTGCAGAGAATTTTCGGGCCATCATTATGCAGGAGAGCCCCTAGGAAGATGCTTGCACACCCCTCAGTGGAGACTGGCCTTGGAGCCTGGGAAGACTAAGGTGGCCAGAGTTTGCAGAGCAGAATCCTGGAAAGACAACAGCCGCCATGGAGAGAGCTCTGCAGATCCACAAGGGTTTTCTTCAAGAACTCAGCAAAGCACCAACCAGCACATGTGTATAAGGGGATTACATTAGGTTAAGGGGGGAAACATCACAAAAAGAACAGAGGAAACACAGGGCCTAGAGCAGTGCCTGTTTCTCCCAGATAAGCTCTCCTTGATAGAAAGGCCTCACATCTGCAGTGTATGGAAATTAGTGCTGGACGAACAGTGCCCTGATGTCCCCTAACAAAACTAATACAAAATTTAAAAGATTGAATGATTTTCAAGCAGGTAAACTGTGTCCTAACGTAAAGCTCAACAATTACAGGAATATAAAAATACATGGATTCCATCAAGATAAAATTTACAATCTCTGAGTTCTAATAAAAAGTATCTGGCCTTAAAAGAACCAGAAAAATATGGTCCATTAGGAGCATCAAAGTCAGTGACTTGAAGCTAAGCCAGAATGTCACAGATGTTGGATTTGGCAGGCAAGAACGTTAAAAGGGTTATTATAACTGTATTTTATATGCTTGAGAAATTAAGCAGAGACTTAAAAAATGAGCAAAATTGAACTTCTGGAACCGAAAATTAAAATTTCTGCCATAGAAAATGTACTGTATGTTAGTATGGGCAGATTAGACATTGCAGAGGAAAGATTAGCAAATGGAAAACATATAGTAGAAATCACAGAGAACCAAACCGGGAAAAAATATCGAAAGAACATATGGAAAAAAGAACATATGGAATGGGGTCACAGAAAGCAGCGCCGTGTATGTGAAATTGGAGTCCCTGGGTGATCAAGGGAGCCAGAAAATTATTTGAAGACACGATGGGCACAGGTTTCTCCAAGTTGATGAAAACCCTAAACACAGACCCAAGGTATTGAGACGGAAAAAACGTGAAGACAATCGCACAAAGGCATATCATCATCAAAGTGCTCAAAAGCAGAGGAAAGGAGAAAAACTGTGGCCCGTCGTGGTGGTGCATGCCTGTAATTCCAGCACTCAGTTCAAGCAGGAGGATCCTTGCAAATTTGATACCGGCCTGGGCTACAAAGTGAGCCCAAGGCCAGCCTGAACTGCATAGTGAGACCCTGTCTCAAAAAGGCAAAAAAAGAGAGAGAGAGAGAGAGACAGAAAGGACGCACGTCAGCTCTCGTGCAGAAAAAGCACAGACAAGAAGACAACGGAGCAACATTTTTAAAAGACCTAAAGAAGAAAACCTGTCAGTCTAGAGTTCTATATCTGGAGAAAATAGACAAAATGCAAGAAAAATATAGATTTTACAATGTTTAGCAACAATAGTTCTTCATTTTTTTTTTTTTTTTGCGATACTGGGGATTGAACTCAGGACCCTGCACTTGCTAGGCAAGCGCTTATTCCACTGAGCTATATCCCCAGCCCCAACAATAGTTCTTCAAACAGCAGAAAAAATCATAGGAGATGGAAATACAGGTCTATAAATAGGAGCGAAGACAGGGAAATTGTATGGGCAAATATAGAAGAGATTTTTCTCATTATTTAATTTTTAGAAGATCAGTTATCTGTTGAAAACCATGATAACATAGGGTGAAGTTCACAACATATGTAAAATACGTGACAATAGTATACGGTAATGATGACAGGGCCCAGACAGGTGAGATGGTCAGACACCACTGAATATTCTAATATATGCAAAGCGGGGTAAGTTCACTTCATGGCAGACTGTGGTAAGTTAGAGATCTACATTATAATTTCTAAAGTAACCACTTAATACTAAAGAAGTCACAAAGAATTATAACTAACATGCTAAGGAGAGAAAATGGGATTATAAAAACACATACATATGGGGCTGGGGATATAGCTCAGTGGAATAAGCACCTGCCTAGCAAGCGCAGGGTCCTGAGTTCGATCCCCAGTACCGCAAAAAAAAAAAAAAAAAAAAAAAAAAAAAAAAAAAAAAAAAAAACACATACATATGAGTTGATGAAGATGAAAAAAGGACAAAGGTGATACAAATAAGTAGTTAACAGCTTTAACCCATCAACATACCATAAACTGTAAGCACTCTAAATGCTCCTGTTAAAGGGCAGAGACCATCATGTTGGATTAAAAAAGCAAAACCTAGCTACAAGATGTCTATGAGAAGCTCACTTTAAATTCAAGCATGCAAGAATGTTAGAAGAAAACAAGTAGAAAAACACACTGTACCACCATGACTCTGCTGGTTACAGGGAGGGTGACCACTCATTTCTAACACAGTGTATTTCAGTGTGAAGTGGCGGAAACAATGACAGCCCCCTCATAGCCACTTCCTGGAACAATACATCGGGCAGATGTAGTAACTCTAAAGGTTTCTGTACTAATATCAGAGCGTTATAATATCTCGAGGAAAAAGTAAACTGTAAAGAGACAGAGACAAGGTCATAATTACAATCAGAGATTTCAGTGCCTACTTGTTCTATTACTGATAGAACAAATAGACAAAAAAAATTGGTAGATAGAGGAAAAATTGCTATCAATATCTTGATGTAGCTGACATTTATGGAGCAGGCAACAGCAGAATCCACAGGGAGTGTTTATCAAGACAGCACATTCTGAGATATCAAGCAAGTCTCCATCAATGGCTTGATGCCTACAAAGTACGTTCTCCAACTATGATATTGTTTCATTAGGAAATCAATAGCAGAAAAATCTTTTCAGGGTCAGTTTTTCTTCAGTCAAATGCTGTTGTTTGCTGAAGCAAAAGCATCACTCAAACCACGCATTCTTGGTCAACCTGGAAAACATAACTGAAACCCAGTCTCAAAAACATAACTGGGCAAGGGATAGGGTTCAGTGGTAGATCATTGGCCCAACATGCACAAGGCCCTGGGGTTCAACTCCCAGCATGGGAAGCTAAATATGGCACTTATGAATAATATCCATACCAAAGTTGGAATGATTATATTAATATTTAACAATGTAAATTTCAGTGTAAAGAAAAACATAAAGATTAATCAAGGTCATTTTTTAGTGATTTCTTGATTGATATTTCTGTATGAAAAAACATAAAAATAAATTACAAAGTATTTTGCACTGAAAACAAATTAAATATACTATCAAAAAAATACATGCCCCTAAGGCAATATGCAGGAATTTATTACACTAAATGTTTACATTAGAAAACAAAATCTCAAATCAGTTATCTCAGTTTCCGCATTGGTAGATTTTAAAATACGAAATTAGAGTTAGAGTAAGCAGAGGAAAGAAAGAAAAAGACAACAGTGGACATCAAGAAAACAGAATATAAAAATTGTAGCAACAACAACGAAAACAAAAGCTCTTCATTGAAAAGATTTTAAAAACTCAAATAACTTCCATGCAGACATAGTAGGGGCAGAAGAGAGAAGAGAAAAGTTACCAGCAGCCTCAGGGCTGAGACAGGCGACCTCTCCACGGATCACGCAGACAAGTGCAGGAAGGGGAACTATTGTGGAAAACTCACGCTTCTAAGTCAGCCACTTTAGATAAAATGGAAATTTTCTTGAATGATACACATGACCAAAACTACTTCCCAGTCACTTCATAAAGACAAGATTCCATCCCCGTTGCTGACACACACCTTTTGCAGGGTGAGGGAGACTTTGCAGCATTTAGGCTGTGGAATCAGTCTGCAGTTAGAAGAGAGTGGGAGAGAAACATTTCCCAACCACATATTTCACATGAAGCGGACATAAAAAATATACGAGGTTTGATCGGTTTTGCACGCCTATATCTGGTAATCTGAGCAACTACTTTGAAGATAACAACATGCCATGTAGTAACCATTGTTAATTTCCTGTCATCTTGTTTTGAAATTGTTTGTGTATTTATTTATTTATTTTGTCTTTTTGAGACGGTCTCACTATGCAGTTCAGGCTGGCTTTGAACTCACAGTAATCCTCCTGCCTCAGCCTCCTGAGTGCTGGGATTACAAGTGTGCACCACCATGCCCAGTCTTATCATTTTAAAATTCTCTTTAAATTAGAAAAACTGAAAAAAATAATAAATTCCATCGAATAAATACCTGTAATATAACAGGTAAAAACGTATAAGGAACTTCTGCAACTCAACAGTAAAAAAATAACATAACCTGATTAAAAGGGAAATACTAAACATTTACCCAAATGACTATGTGCGAACGTGGTCAACATCGCGAATCAAAACCACAGTGAAATATCACCTCGCACCTGTTAGGGTGGCTGCTATCAAAAAACAACAAGACAAAACAAATGATAAGCATTAGTGAGAACGTGGAGAATTGGAACTGCTTGTACACCAGGGTTGGGAATGTAAAATACCGCAGCCAGTAAGGACAACTGTACAGAAGTTCCCCATAAAACTTAAAGCAGCACTATCCTGTAATTCGGCAATGTAGTCAGAGGAAATGCAATTAGTATCTCAAAGGCGTAACTGACTCCCGTGTTCACCACAGTATTCATCACAAAAGCCAGGAAATGAAAGCAGCCCAAGTGTCTGCAGAGGTATGTATGTGCAATGGAATACCAATTGGCCTTAAAAAAGGAGGAAACCTTGCTGTGTTTGACAACATGGATAAAGCTAGCGCACGTTATCTAAGCGAACGAAGCCAGCCACAGAAAGACAAATATCCCATGAGTCCACCGAAATGCATTATCTGGGAAAGGCATTGTCTGGAAGCAGAGAATAGAAGGGTTGCGTACCAGGAACGCCCAAGGCATGTTGTTCAATAGAGATAAAGTTCCTGGGGTGGGGGAACCGATGGATTACTTTTAGAGATCTATTCCATACCATTGTGCTTGACGTTAGCAATCCTGTCTTTTGCACTTGCATGTGGTATCAAAAAGAAAGTGGCATTGAGGTATTATGGACCGCACATCTGCTGAGCTGAGTAAGAATGGGGTGCAGGATCACCCATGGGCCTGACAGCCTTGTCCGGAAGTACCACACCCCCCACTGTCCCCACATCTATGGGGTACATCTAATGACGTGAGTCTGCTTCCCTACCAGGGGCTGGAAACTGCGTGGCAGCCTAAACGTCTCTGCTGTGGATGGATAACAACATATGCAGTGCCACTACTGGGAAGACTTTTGTTTTCTTTGGGAGAAAAGACAGGTCGACAATTCTAAATATCTCAAAGGCACTCTGTAGATCATGCACAAGCCATGTCGTTTTCAGGACCTACAACAGCACTTTCACACAAAGTAGTTTCATCTTGGAAATGAGTGGCTTAATCCTATCACAGTTATGTCAACACCATAAGTCCCACATTCTGTTTAATGGTTTATTTGATGGCTTGAGAGCTACAATAACTTGGCAGGAATTAGCAGAATATGCTCTGCTCCAACACTAAAGTTCAGTTGGAAATAATATTTTATTTCCTATACAGTGTGACACTGCAGTGTTGGGGAGTACTGCAAAGATTTAAAAATAGCACACTCAAGTGGCTCTTTTTTGGGGGGGCGGGTAATGAAGTACCTTCTGAGGTATTTATAAGTGCCAATGCATATTTCTATCTCTACAGGAGTGCCTGCCAGTCATCAGTTGGAAAATACCTGGCCCTGGTTTCTGTTCAGGGTTCTCAGAAGTTGCAGGCACTCTGTATTCTTTTTATTACTACTCTGTACCTTTTTCATGGGGCACTAACAGGAAATATTTTTTAAATAGAAAAAGGTCCCTTGGTATAATTTCCTCCCTTTGAGGTCTGCAATAAGCAACTGCAAATGCTCAGAACATGTATCAAATTAGGTTGAGTTTTTATCAAAACCCATTAGAATACTTAAGGTAAATACTTTTTCCTGAACATCAGTTGCAAAGGTAGGATATCACCTACAGGTGTGCAGGTTTGAAGTTATTCTAGCCCTGCTTTTGTGATTTTAAAAGCAACTAGGTACCTTAAAGGATTTAGAGAAGGAAGCATTTCTATATTATTTGAAAACAATCTCAGCAAAACCCCCACTATTACAGAGTGAGTTCTTTATTTTAATAGGCACTTGACGATTTTAACAGTGAGAGACAGTCCATAAACCTCATAGCAACCCAGAAATGCTTATTTCTCATGGGTCCAGCTGTATTGGCCATTAGTAAGACTTATTTCATAAAACTTCATTGGATCTTGAGAAAAATGCCATAAAACAGGCAGGGCTACATTTGAAATCTAATAAAAATAAAAGAAATCAGGCTCATTATCATCTAACCATTAAACCCCTGAACTTTGGGATTCTGAAGAGTAGAGAAAGTAGGGCTTCCTCCCCTCACCCCCAGAGACTTTCATTTTCCTCATGAATGCTCCTAGGGGGAGGGCGGAGGGACAGAGGGATGGAGGGGAAAAGGGAGAGAGGGAAAGGGGATTGGAAATGACATAAGAGGACATATACCTATAGACATTATCCAAAGATGACAGACATATACCAGTAATGAACAAGAATACTCCCATTAGGGATCTGCCAGTGGTGACAGAGGTACAAACAAGACATTACACCTCACTGGGATACATTTTACATCCATTGGTTACATAACACTCTGAGCACCTAAGACTTCCAGGTGTCACAGCAAAGCAATCTGCAAAACATATTTCTTATATGATTGTTGACTTCTCCTTAAAAGGTTTTTAAAAAACATATACCTACTACTATCATAAATGTTGATCTAAACATAAATGACCCTCTGAAACTCAAGAATTAGTAAATGTAAATGTGAAGTAGTATATTAAGTCACCATATCTCACTAGCATGAAATTAACAAAAATGAGAAAGAAATTTACATAACTATTAGGAGGTTTTTTTTTTTTTCAGGGAGTTTGAAGAATTATCCAGCAGGTAATTTTCATTTTACCTCAGGCTGGTTTAAATAAAAACTCAGCATTTAAGAATCCTCAGAAACAGAAATTTCAATTAAAGATGCCGAAATGCAATTTTCTGCTCTGATCTTCTTCCCTGAAGTTTACTAATATAATATGATAAATATAATTTCACAGCAAATTAAAATTAGAGAAAAATTTATCCTCAGTGAAATATGGACATATCTATAACACAACTAATTGTACAGAAAACACTGTCATTTGGAAACCAAAGTGGATGAAGGGACTGGGAATGTTGGCATGAAACTGTCCAAAACCTCAAGTGGCCCATGCTGGTCCCTATAGTTAAGCACATCATGAACCACAGGTGGAGCAGGATTTGAGAGAGGACCGCGCCCGTGGAGGGACACCGTGTCCCCAGGGCCGTGTCCATCCCTGTGCTTGGGTTTTCTTCCGGCTTTAGGAAATCACAGCAGGCGGGGTGGAGAATGAAGATGGGGAGGTTTCTGATAAGACAGCAGACTGATGACATGCCTTGATGTTTGCTCCCCACAGGATCCTCATCAAAATTACACAATTGTTCTACTAAGGTCTAAACTTTGGAAAGAAAGAAAACAGGCATAGAAACAGTCATGGATGATACATGAACGAAGGGAGACACAAAAAACAGGAAGACAGGTGAGTGAACATTCGGAGGAAAGGCTGGAATCTGGGTTTTCTCAACACCACTAGTTCCTAAATTGTGGATCAGTCACATTAGCATCATCTGGATCCTTATTAAAATGCAAATTCTCAGGCTCTGCTTCTAAATCAAAATATGTGTTTTTGTTTTGCAAACCCTCTGAGTGATTCGGTATGCTCAGGATTGAGTCTCAACTATAGATTGGACCAGCAATGCTCCAACAGGTGTACCTATCCTGTAGCCCATAGGTCAGATTTGCCTGTGTTATAATAAAAACTATAAAGGATGTTTTGTTACTTATCTGCACAAACTATTATATATGTTTTATATGAGACCCTAGGCAATTGTTCTTCATTCACTGTGGGCTGCCAAGCCGATTTGCCCAAAATATCTCGTATCTGCCTTCACTCAACCGTGAAACCTGCTAGCTGCTGAGCCCTGAGTGTGCACACAAAACATTCACCATGCCGTTTACATGCCTGACTCATGAGGGGTCACTTGATATTCAAGGAAACCATGGGAATACAGAAAGCCAAACAGAAAAGGGTACATGGTGACAAAGAAAAGAGCAAAGGAAAGAGACTGAATTCATGGACCCAGACCATATCATTGAAAAAAGGAACAGCGATAAAACAATAAAGGTGTTGGTGGGAATGGAAACCATCACAGTTGAAATTAAAAGAGAAAGCCCTCTGGAAGAATTACACGGGGGGTCAGCCAAACTGGCATGGCTTCTGTGTACAAAGCATGAAAATAAAAACACAGTACTTGCACTACTCAGGTCCTGAAATTTGATAACTATGAAGCTTCAGAGAGGTGGTAAAAGTTATAAACAAAACCCAGAGAATCATAATGTCACCTGGGACTCCAGCAGCCACACCGTGGCTCCCAGGAAACAACAGGAAAATGCTTCCAATTTAAGCAAGAAAGCTCAGTTACTCAAAATTCATTTCATGTAAAGAAGAAAAGAGATTTGGGAAAGGGAATCACCATTCCAGGACCTGAAGAAAAGGATTCTCAGGGGCAAAAGTACAGGAATTCTCAGGTGATGGAAGAGTGGAGGTTTAGAGCAACCGGAAGAGGACCCAGGAGAACAAAGGACTCCAGGAAGGAATAGTGGACTGAAATTGCCTGACATGTGGGAAATAGTATTGGATCTGGGAAGAGTCAATGGGAGTAACATAAAAACAAGGCAATTACCAACTCAAGGGAAAAACTAAACGACAGAGAAATGTAATCATAGATCAGTTTTGAAAAGTATTTACATAGGCATAGTAACTGTCAATATTTTAAAAAAAAGGATGATACAACCATAATGAGAGGCTATGGGTAGAGGTGGTATAAGGGGTCTGATCTTCACTTTTCAGTGTAGGAAGTCAATAGATAGTGTACTATTGTTAAGTCAATCATGAAACAACAGAATAGTTTTGCATGGATTCAGTGGAAAGGCCTTCCTCTTCTCTAATAGTCTCTCTTCTACTTTCATGTCATCTTTTAAATATCCATCTTCCACGGATCATTCCATGCATTCATCATTCATCCATCCTTCCTGCATCCATCCACTCACACATCCACTCATGCGTGCATGCATCCATGCCTCTGCCCATTCGTCGGGCTATGCATCCACCCCTCCATGCATCCATCAGGCATGCGTCTTTGCATCCACGCTAATTCTGCATAACACCGAGAAACCTCCAGAACGAGGTTCATCTGATGTGATCGTTGTTCTGAGTGATGAGGCTTAGAATAAGTTTTACCTCTTGTCTTTTTATTTTTCGCATTGAGCGGAATTTTTCATTATAGTGGGATTGGTATTGAAATATCTTGGAGACTTGAAATTAAAATGATGGCTGTGAATGAATGTCAGGGCTTGCCAGTGAAGTGATGTCACTTCCTTTTGCGCCTGCTTCTACACAGCAATCTCTCATTAAGTGCTTTTACGGCTGTTAGAATCAGAGCACTTGTTTCATGCGGCTCAGTCCCTCATTTACTATTTTTCTGTCCATGTAAACATCCTTACATCATGTTTGTCATGCCTACGAGTCAGAAAATTATTCTCAGCCTATGCTGTTATTTATAACCCTCTATGTTTTTCACATTTAAAATGGACACCCACAGAATGGTCACATTTTTGTGGTGTTTTTTTATTAATCATAGCTAACTTTCTGGCTCAGAGAGATGTGTGCGTGAGCGTATTTATGCACTTTTATGTGTATTTGATTCTTTATTTACTGGACTTGCAGAGGTGTTATTGTGGGAGGTCAAGTGTTGGTTTATATGCATAGTTTTCTGTTTTCCTTGAAAATATGCGAACAAGTAGCCAATTATTAAGAAGTGGTTTGATCTATTTTTACTTATTAGAATCCGTGAAGATAGCTCCACCTTCACCAAGGATAGGAACACCAAGAATACTGCGGTAACGGTTATGGTTGGGGGTATAATGAAAGCATGATTCAAGTTATTTAACAAGCAGGGAAAAGGCAGTTGGAATTAAGACAGTCAGGTCAGAGCAAAAGCTGCCAAACTGTGGAGGGCCAGAGCGTGGTCTTCACAGGGATGCTCTCTGGCATTCAGGAAGCCTAGGGTAGAAGCTGTGAGTCAATCAGCATGGAAATATTTTGGTAATATAATTACTACCATTGGTCAACCACAGCCAGGACTGTCCCAAGGTCAAAGACCAACCTTGGTTATGGTATTTTATGCTGAGATATTACATACAAATTCAAGCCAAGAGAACAAAGGCAAATTTTAAACCATGCTTTGAAGAGCTCTTATAAATCACTACTTAAAATCTTACCTTCACTGATCAATTATTTTGGGTTAAGCATTACTATCTTTCTTTTAGAAATGAAGTCATTTACTGGGTAGTAAAATCAAAGATGTTGTCAGTTCTTGACACCAATGTGGGGATCTCTTGAGTGGTTAAGAACAGGACACCAAGACAGGAAGGGGTATGGTGGACAGTATAGGCAATGGGCCCCTTGATGGATGAGCTGACAGCATACGAAGAAACAAGACAGAGATGCGGAGGAAAACGATCAGAAATGAGTTAGGAGAAATGCCAGAGGCAGCCAGTTTTTCTGCTTCCTAATCTTTCCCAGGCCCCATTCTGGACAGAAAGCAAGAGAAATGTTGGCTGCAATATTTCATCTCATTTCAGCAGCCAGCAAATGGCGAATCCTTCTTGTGTCCTCTGCTCCAGAGCCAAATTCCATTTTCTTCCCATGCCTCCTACTCTATCTTGCTCCATGAAGGAGCCAAGTGCATTAATTGCAATTAAACGTGGACGTTGAGAGCTAAGAGTTTGAGGAGTCCAAAAATAAAACTATCTTTTGATGGCCTGTGCCAAGTAAGCAGAAACCTTGATTCTAAACTCCGGGTTTTCTTAGCCTTAACACTACTGATAATCCGGGATGGAGATTTCCTTGTTGTGGGGCCATCCAAGCATGCTGAAAACGTTTTTGTCCTTTACCCTCCAGTAGAATTCCCTCTGACAGTCACAGATGTTTTCAGATGCTGCTGAACATACCCAAGGGAGCAAAATTACCTCTAGTTGAGGGCACTGTAAGAATCTATGAAAAACATTTGATTTCAGAAGGCATAGCATTTTCTCCATGCAGATTGCCTTTTTAATTATGTTTCACATAGGCTAATATTAACATTGATTTCTATTTGCTAACCAAAAATTATTGAAAAAGACACAGAAGCTGGCAGATAGTATAAAAATGCCAGCCAGACACCAATCTGGAATTTAAAACATTTCATACTAACCCACACTTGTCTAATCAAGGTGTGGAGCAGCACCTTCTCAGTCACTTTCACGAGTCGTCATTCGTGTGGCACCATTCTAGATACTGGACCTCCTTGAGAAGGGAAGCCATTGACTCATTTCTCAGAAGCCTCCATCCCCTGCATGGGTAGGACCCCTGCTGGATTCTTTAAAAGGTCCTTTTCATTGCCGTGGCCTTTATGCTCGTCTTGAAGTCACCTCACCTTGCTCACCTCATTCATCCAGCGTGGAGCACGCTGTGTCACAGAAGGCTAAGAATCTACAGAAAAAGTAGATGTTTTTACTAAGTATTTACAGAAAAAGTAAATGAATGACTAGGCCACTTAGAAAATGCTTCCTGCTGTGCATTCTAACACTTATGGTTTCTTTTGGTCAAAGCAGGGTTTTTTCCAGATATGGTTTACATTCTTGTTTTCTACCATCGCTGTTCCTAATGCCTTGGATTTCTCAATTCCTGGCAGTTTGCTGGCTATCAATCTTGCCTGGCCTTTGGCGTATTGTTTTTATTTTCTGAGGCTGACTTTGGTAGCTGCTCTATGATTCATCATTAGTCTGTCTCCTCTCTTACATAGATCCACATTACACCCACTGAAGTCTTCTCTGAACTGTGTTCCTACACACATTCTTGAGTGGAACCAGGATTCCTTCAGTGCCTTTTAGTGAGTTTGGAACTGTGCTCTGCACCCTGCCCGTAAAGCCAATCAGGGAAGCTTCTGCCCTTGGGAAGTTCACAGTGTGCCATGAGCTCCTTCACCTTTACCTACACATCTGAGGCCATCTGTACAGAAGAAAGATGTCAATGGGGTGGGTCACTTGTTCGACGTGAGTCTTCAAGAAAGTCTTCCACATTCTATTCTTTGATGTCATGTCTGCCCCTTCCCAGTCACCAGGAGATTCTCAGAGCCTCATCCAGCCTGTCTTTTTTTTTTTTTTTTTTTTTTTTTGCGGTACTGGGGATCGAACTCAGGACCCTGCACTTGCTAGGCAAGCGCTTATTCCACTGAGCTATATCCCCAGCCCCATCCAGCCTGTCTTTCCAGGTTGGCAACGACGTAAGGATGCTTATGTAGACCACATCATTTTCTAATTTTTTAGGTCTCTGCTTCAATAAAATACCCTCAAGCCTATTAATACTCTTTACACAGCTTGTTGCTTGAGCCCCTAAATTTTTGAAAAGTCTCCATTAGGTTTGGGTGAACAGGTAGAAAACCATTACTTTCCTAGCTGTCTTTCAAGAGTGAGATCCAAGTCACATTTCTACCTTCCCAGAATAAAAGGCTACAGTTCCACAGCACCTTCTCAGTTCTCTGCTCCCTATGGGAAATGATCTCTCTTATGTTGCTGCAAGTTTGCTAAAATATCAGTGCATCAATATTTTCAGAGGCATTTATTCTATAGAAATACGTAATTATAAATTAATAATTCAAACAACATATACCACTTAAAACGGGAAACAATATGAATGGGTCACTGACAGAAGAAATTTATATTGCCAGTAAGTTCTAAAACGTTCACCCACAATAATAAAGACTTATATGTTAATGTGCAAATTCAGTAATGTTTCTGGATTTTCAAGTTATCATCACCTGTGAAGATGAAATTTTGAAGAACTAGTGAAAACTTATGAAGCAGGCATTGCTCCACCCTGCTGAGAAGATAAAGTGACTTAACAGTGTTGAAAAGTAATTTGACAGTATTAAAAGTGCACATAGTCTTTGGACCTAGCAATATAAATTTTAGGAACTTGTCATAAAGAAGGAAAGAAATGAATAAAATCACATGTCCAGTGATTGTCACGGTAGTGTTCTAATAACATTATTTTGATAGCATGATTATGATGTAAAAATAATAACATTAATTTAGTTCTCACTATGTGTCAGGAACTGATCTCAACTCTACAAGGCAGGCACTATTATTAATTCCATTTCACCAATAAAGAAACTAAGAAGCAAAGTAGCCCTCCCCAGGTCTTAGAGATACTAACCAGTGGGACCAAGATTCTAACTCGGAGAATCTATCTGTAATTGTAATCACTAAGCCTAGAGAGGGCTGATCGTTTTATCAGTTATGCGTATGATAACGTGTCACATAGGTTCTTAAAGAATCTTAAATAATAAAGTGCATTGAGTCAATAAAACAGGCTTTGAAGACAATGTTACCGTCTGAGAACGATTTTGTCAAAATTAAGTTATCTGTACAGAGGAAGGCACACTTGTAAGGTGAAACCTCCAGTGACCTCCACCTCCTAGAATTGTCGTTCTTCTGTAACCCACTGCCCTCAGGTGTGACTACACTTCATGACTTCCTTCTTCCTTTTTATCTTTTCCCCCTTACTCTTCTTTTGGGGTCTCCTTGTGGGTTTTCAGGTCTCCTTCTTACTGCTCTTTGAGAGAAGGCATCCTTACACCACCTTCCATTTTCCCTAACATTGGCCCACCACTTTTCCTCTTCACTGCCCCTCGCAGCTCTTCCTCTGAGACCATGTCCCTCAGCTGTTGCTCCATTGCACTATGAGATACCCAAGAGACAGTGTGTCTTGGTGGTCAAGAGCCTTCAGTTTGAGTGCGTTCTGCTTGCTTCCTCACTGAGGGTATATTGTGGAAAAGTAACTTAAGCTCTGTGTGCCTCAGCTGCTGCCTGTGAAGGTAGAGACAATACCAGGGTCCACTTTAAACTTTCTTGAGAAGTAAATGAATAAATTCACCTGGAGCCGTGGCACATAAGGATGTAATCAATGTCACTATCCATGTGAATCACTGACAGGCTTCCTTCCGGCTTTGGAGGTACTGTACCTATGCTTTCTCATGTACTTTGCACAATAACCCTGTGAGATGAATATTGCACAAATGATGATTAAGCAAACTGAGGCCAATTAAAGTTAGGATACCTATTTCAAAGTACAACAGGGGCACAAATAAAGATTCAAGTATTTCAGCAGTGTCATCAATCCCACTGGTGAAATTATTTATTATACTGGTGAAAAAATTTTAGGTAGTGCATGGACTCATCTTCTGTTCTTATGCTGTATTAAGATTCTTATGAACTTAGACATAATTATATTCTACTTATTTTAATGTTTTCATTAAAATATTAGCATTTAGTTTATTAGCATTAAAGATGCACTTGTGGATGTTAGTTTAAAAAAATTATCATCCAATGAAGGAAGCCATCTACCAAAGCCTAGTAGCTGAGTCTATGTCTATAAAGTTCTGGAAAGGACAGAACTTATCAGCGGTGAGGATGCTCTGGACTGTGGTTGCTTCTGAGGGGCCGTGGTAGAGACTGATTAGGAAGAAGTAATGGAATGGTCTGTATCTTCGTGGACTCTGGGTTATTAGCCCTTCATAATCTTAGTGATTACACACACAGATGCACTGTTCTTTTCTTGAAAGTCAATGAACAGTACAATTAAGATGTGCATTTATTGTCTGTACATTTTACATAGCTCAGTGGCACAGCACCTGCCTGGCAAGCTCAAGGTCCCAAGTTCGAGTCCCGATACCTGCCCCCGACCCCTGCAAAAAAAAAAAAAAAAACCCAAATAACTGTAAACCAACACTGAGCTCTAGTAAATGACACGTGCACTGACATATTTGGAGTGAAAAATAAAGCCCATCAAAGGTAAGGTGGTTTATCCATAGAGGATGGAAAAACAAGTAGCTATGGGATAATGAGTACTAAGTATTTTTAGGTGGGAGGAACAGTTCTTTCAGACTTTTAAAATATGTTTTAAGTTGTTTATAATAAATCCATAGGAAAAAATAAGCTCTTAAATGACACAAACTTGTTCATTTTTTATTACCTAGAAAATGTCTCTAGAAAAATCTAATTTTTCTAGATAGTAATATTGCTTTCATTAGCATTAATATTAATATTATTTTTATACTATATCTTTAGCACTCCATATCACAGACACACCAATATGCCTGACTCTTTTTTTTTTTTTTTTTTTTTTTTTGGTCTTTTTGAGACAGGGTCTCGCTGTGCAGTTCAGGCTGGCCTTGACCTCACTTTGTAGCTCAGGCTGGTCTCAAACTTGCAACAATTCTCCTGCCTCAACCTCCCGAGTGCTGGGATTACTGGTGTGAGCCATCACACCCGGCTACCTGACATCTTTAAAATATGGCCAATAAAAATGCTTGCTTTTAATCAATTTGTTTCATTCACAGATCACAAAATGTTTCCCCAAAATGTTACTATTAAATATCAGAAGGAAATGAATGTGTTATTACGAATAGGGACATTAAAATATGAAGAAAGGTGATTTACCAGGAAATTACTTAGAAAAATAACCAACTCATAACCTTTGGGCACAAAACACGTTTTCACACTCATTAATATGTGCACATACACTAAGTAAAGGGTTCCGAGGTGAGGCAGTGTTTACACTGCTGGCAGAGACCCTCATTACATAATGGATTCCCTAGGTCAGGACCCGGTCCACACTGCTAGCAGAGACCTTCACCATATGAGTTCCTTAGGTCAGGCTGTAGTCCATGCTATTTTCCTGCCAGCTGTACCCCTGCTCACCTTCAGCAGACAAGCCTGTTCCCATCTCCTCCTTCTCCCATACCATTTCACAGCGTTAGACCAGGTTCTTAGGGGTCCCCTTGCTGTCTCCCCTCAAGGCTTGCCATAGCTTCTACATTGCATCCTGCATACTGAAGATGATTTGTGTCCTTCCCTGTCACATCTACCTGTCAGATTTCCAGCCTGACATAAATCCAAGGAGATGGAAATATGTTGCCTTCTTTCATTCTCTTTCATTTTAGACCAGGATGGCAGAGTCTCCACATACGAGTTGCACCTCTTTCCTTGTTGTTTTCAGTAGTTTATAAAGCAAGGGAGCTGTGAAAATCATCCCTAGCTGCATCTCTAGTTGGATGCATCCTGGACTTGTCAGGCTGACATTGAATCCTGTCTCTATTTGAAATTTTTCTCACATAAATCAACTGTAACCTGATCTATCCCCTTCCTGTCTGTTTCATGATGCTTAATATTGTAAATTAGTATCTGATTTTATCTCAAAATTTTCATATATAAAAACATTAGTACTTCTCCTCCATCCACAAAGGGTTTACCTTTTTGTCTCCTGGCACAGTGCCTAGCAAATGATAGGTGCTCAATAAGCATATTGGGTGAAAGGATGAACTAACTTATGAATGCACTAAGAACTGACTTCCAAACAAGACTGCATCACCTTGAGGGGTTCCAGTGTTACCAAAATAGATGATTTTAAAATGTTTTAAAGATAATAAAATTATATATGTTATAAATATATATGACAAACAGGGAATAAATAAACTCAGTGCTTTGATAAATGAATTGAAAGAGTGATAAATGAAGAAATACTTTTGTGAGATGGCTTATATAGATTATATATTTCTGAAATGTAGGGTAAATTTGTAAAAAAATGTAGACATCAAAAATCAAATAAGATATAGGCAAGATAACTAGGATAGATATAAAGTGGAGGAAAGAAAAAACATTAATTTGCTCTTTGTTTCTGCAGAAGTAAAGTAAGTCTTCATTATATGAAAACTATGACTGAGGCAAGTTTCAGTGATGCTCTTCTAATGCTGGTGTTATGCTTCAGGCACGATTCAAGCCATGTTTTTCAATTTCAAAAGAGAAGGTTTAGTTCTTGGTGGTTTATATATTCAGTTTGTTTTTCATGTTCAGACAAACATTCAGAGAACAACTTAAAAGCATGACATTCAAATGGTTTTGGTAGAAGATTTTCTTTTCTACTTAGGAAGACACACTTGGTATTTTAAGATTTGAAGGGCAAATAACTAAGATTTCCAAATTTAGCTCTTTAGATCCCAACCATATGATAAAATTCAGTCTCTGTGTGTGATAAGATAAAATACTGGGAAGTTCCTAAACTTATTTTAGCCTAAACTTGAAAAGAATAAGGATAATAAATTGCTAATAAACAGCAAAATATACTGACAGATTAAGTCATGTGAGGTTCAAATTAAAAACCTCTGAATTTTGTGGGAATATGGGCCTACATTCTGATATTAACAAGTAGTCAAACAGGATAATTCCAGTTCTTCATGTATAAAATATGTGTCAAACATTTATCAGTAAATGAAATAACATTTAATTCATGTAAATTCATGACAGTACTGTATATGTAATGTTTAAGTGGAAAGGACTTATTTCCTTTCCCTGGTAATACAGTATATTTAAATGTAAATGAAAGTTTTAAATAAACAGTAACAACTCTCACCAGTAAGTGTCTTAAAATATATTTGTTTTAGCAACTTTTCTATAACAAATATATTTACAAGTTGATACTTATTGATTTCATAATTTACACAAAAATTCAAGGATTCTCTACTTTGTCATACCTTCCGTTAGATCTTAAGACAATGGTTTAAGCATGATGGCATCACATGTCTCTTTTAAATAAAAAAAAGGCTCCATTTCATACAAAGATTCTGTTCAGATTAACAAATACTTGAGGAATGTTTAAAGTAGATATATGAGTACTGCTTCAGGAGATATTTACCAATAATTATGCATCAGAGAGGGAAATAAGTGCTAATAAATTACTTCATAATTTGATTTTGATGAACAGATAATCTGTCATAATTCCACCAAAGATTTAAAATAAAAAATAGAAATGCAGTGTAACTTCAGTCATAGGAATTGCAAAGGTAGGGGAAACAATTATATAATTTATGTCAGAATTTTACTTAAATACTGAAGACAAAATTTCACATCTTCTCTTAGGATTTTCTCTATGACATTAATGTGAATGTAAGGTCAGCCTAGTGCTCTGCAGTGAAATGCATAATATGGGAATTTAAATGTAGTGGATCATTCAAGTGAATTTGCGTTCCCTTGGGGGAGCTGATCTTTATTCATCAAACTTTGCATGTTTCGTCATGTGCTTCCCGGGGACTATTCTGAGAAGCTAACTTCTGAGTCCTGCCGTTCTTGTGCATGTCTCCATTCCTACCGCTCCTTTGAGCTGACACAGTTGAACAAAAATTATCATGCAGGGAGGACTGATTTTCCATGCCGTAAGTAAATATTGGGAAAAGGGCCACACAGCACAAAATAGAGAAAGCATGTTTAAACCTACAAGTGGTACAAGGACAGATTTAAGACAGAGACAGAATCTTGTGAAGTAACTAGCTAGACTGGGCTAATACTGTCCAGTGGCAATAAAATTATTCACAGGAAGAAAGAATATGTATACACAGCACAACACTGTGTAAATGCCTTTCATTTAGTCTTAAAATATTTTCAAATTATTACTTGGAAATAATAAAAGAAGCAGAAGAAGAACAATTTATGATGCAAATATCCTTATTTAATTTTCTCCTCTTAGAAGAAATCCTTCATTTAGGGAAAGGTCGACTAGTTTTAATTAAATAAAATCCATGCTGATTCAATTGCTACTCATGTTTTATATCCATATTCACAGAGGTTTTTCTTTTTTTTATTACAGCTGTGCCCTATTTTTTACTGTTCATTTTGGGAAGAAAGACTATCATTTAAACTTTTGTTTAAAGCACTCTCCCCAGGAAGAAGAATGGTGACAAAGTCTTGCAGTGATGTTTTCTTACACTGGGGTGAGGGTTTTTAAAAAAATTTTGTTCTTTTTAGCCTGCTTGGTGTTCAGTATTTAACTTACTTCTGAATAAAGACCAAAGCAGGCTTGCATCATGAGGAATTTCAATCTATACTGAGCTGAGTAATTGCACACATGTGTGTACACACATAGTATCCTTCTTAATGTACTATAATATTAGTACAACATAACGTACACATATATGGCTCCCCTTTTTATGAGACCACAAGTGCACGGTGCTCACTCTTGCCTGGTGATTCATCCTCACACTGTAGGCTCTACTGCTTCCCTTGCTTTTACTGGGCCACAACTCGCTCTGCAAAGCCTGTTTCTTTTTCTACCTTTAATTAAATCTTGCTACCATTTTTAGAAAGTGAGAGAAATACTTGAAGTTTGAGAGCATCTGGGAGATGGCATGAACTTTACCTTGAGAACTTTAATTAGCCTAAATAATTAGCTACTCAGGTAGACGTGAAGAGACAACATGCTTAGGAGGGCGATCTTAGATGGAGTGGATGCTCTGGCATGGATGATATGGTTTGTCTTTCAGAGAGTTATTAAAATTCTCTGCATGTCGCTGTCTCCATTGAGAACAGTCATTCCTATATATTAGATGATTGTGAGGATTACGTCAATGAATAGTTATAAAGTGCTCCTCAACGGGAGCCCACAAGTTCTCAACACATTTCAGTTATCACGAGAACTCCTTAGTGAGTTATTTACCCTGGGTGTCTGACCACAAAATCTGACTTGGAGAAGTACCTGCTACAGTGATGCATTCATAAAAGTTAAACTTAAATGCTTTTGTCAGTGCACATACCCTCCAGCATACAAATGTCCCCATTCCCTCTGGTCCTGTACGAGCCTGCTGGCTGCAGTGTCCGTGTCGGCCATGTCAGTACCAGCTGCCCGCTCCGTGGGCCATTTCACTTCAGAACCTCCTACTATGGGAATGTGTATGAACTTCCGTTACGGGCCTTCACCTGCTTTACAAGAAATACTTTATGTCTTACTGTCACCAAATCATTGAATCTGTCAGGGCCATATTATGTTCTTATCAAACTCCAACCCAGAGAGTACTTCACATAATCACCCTTTTGAACTATGTGCTGTAAGAGTCGCAGGGAATATTTTCTGTTTTTCTCTCCTCGTGTTCCTCAAGCTGTAAGAGAGGATTACCCATGACTTCGTGCACTGATGTATAGATTGGTACCTTCCCAACCTTGTGATCATGGACATGAAAGTCACCGCACAAGAAAATCCCTGTCTCATATCACCCCACATAGGTGGTATCATAAAGCCATTCTCCATTGTGACTTGTGTTGTGTAGCATTTCATTTGCGCATTCAGATTAAAATTTGCATAGTGGCAGAGATGATACCAGGGCATCAAAGGAGAACAGTAACTGGCCTATGGGAAAGGCAATCTTGGAAATTTTGCAACCTCAAAAATTTTGCATTTGAGTATTATCAACTGGGTCAAAACTAAAGATAACAAATTATCAGTATGAAATGATATGAAGACGAAGTCATATTAGAGACAATTATTATTACTTTAAGCGCTGAGCACATATAAAATCTGAAAGAGATTAAAATAGTGATGGTTTGCAAACAAGGCTTAGGTCAATATCTAGCCAACTAAAGGGTCATCTTAGCTGCTTCTGACTCTTGATGTTACAAGATTTCCCCAGATTTGACCTTGCCTTTAAATTCTCCATTATATTTGCAGCTCTTCCATGGTTTCTAGATGTAAAATTGGCACAGCATTTTTTTCCTAATCCAAGTGTGCCAATTTGGCAAGGTCAAAGCTGGGGAAATTATTTGAAATTTCACAGCCAGCAACCATATTTTGTTCTCTGACTGGTGTTTGCAGTACTGAACCACTGGGATTCAAGTCAGTCAACTTAAGGGATGCCACAATGCACACACTCAGTTCCAAGGGCTACCCGAGGTAGGAAGTTTTGTTTTGACACCTTCTCTACATCAGCTGGCAGCTCAAAGTCATGGCTTTGGAACATAACATATTATAGTTGGTCCCCACACTCACCCTAATCACATAGCTCCTCAAAAAGGCTTGTCTCTGTGCTAAGCAGATCAAGGAAAGAAAGGCTGGAAAGAAAAAATATTTACAGGTTTATGGTTTGTTTTTTGCATGCACTTACACACTAGACAGAATCTTACATTGTGAGCTAGGTTTCAGATGTTTTACAACAAGCATTGCCGTTAGGTTACAATTAGACACAAATATAGCACCCATGGAAGAGAAAATACTACCCTGGAAATCTGAAATACTCAGACATTTTTTTCCAAGGATAAGGACTACCACTCATTTATAGAAACTCAGGCACACGAGGAAGTAAGGGGGGCTTCCACACACAGGGCAGACAGCCTCAGAGTCCTCAGGTGACAGAATAACTATACAAAGCCTAGGAAATGGCTTGTATGTCAGAAAATACATTTTAACCTTGACAGTGTCTGTAGATAGTAGAGAAAAGATGTAATACTCAAAAATAAAATTAGTAGACACAGAAGACTCAAGTAATAAAGTTAAAATTTTAATGGGTATGTTTGTAATAGTGTAGGTACAGTAAAACAGACGATCACTAAATTATTCCCTGGAACTGAAGGAATGGACGGCAGCACAGAGACTGAGGGAAAATTCAGAAAGGACTGTAAAAGAGAGGAGAAGTTGTGATATTATCTGACTGGAACCAAAGAGGGAAGGAAAAGTAAGAGGGGAATAATAGCTGCCTAGATAAAGCAAATAATTTTTAAAATTTGTGAAATGAAGTAATCTAAGAAAATGGGTGGGCCAGTGAATCTACACTGGCGTTATGCAAAGTCCTCTTTAATACACAAAGAAGCCCCACGTAGACATATTGTAGTGAAACTGTAAAAATCTAGAGAGGAAGAGAAATCTTAAAGCAGTCAAAGAAAAAAAGCAATGGAATAAAACTGATAGAGAATTATTTTCAATGTAATGGAAGAATTCACTACTCAGGAAAAAAAAAACAACTTTCAAGCTAAGGGCAGAGAATTTTCAGCGAAAAAAACGAACAAGAAATGACTGAGAGAGTTTACCAGGAGCAAAACATTGATATGGGACCTGAACGGTGTCCTTTAGAGAAGAAGTGACCCCAGATGAGAGATCTGAGGTGCGAGAGGAAGTGACAGGAGAGGTAAACGTGTGCAGGTAGGAATGGTGTTATGTAATGAGGCTAAAACAGCAAGACTAGAATGAAAGTGCTAGATAACAACAGGTAAGTAAGGGGAAGTCTTCATGGAGTCCAATCATTTGGTAAGTATTTTATTATATAAGATAGAAAAATAAAACTTTTGAATAACTTTAGATTTTGGTGAGTTAAGTACTTTCAGTATAATTTGTAAAGCAATCTCAAAATCAAAAAACAAAATTTTAACTCTGAAACTTATAAAAGGAAAAGATGGAATTAAAAATATATTCATTCAATTCAAAAGATGAATGGGGGGAGAAAGAGAGAGAGAACATCACCAAAGTCAACATGAGTAAGCTGGTAGATTTAAATCCAAAGACATCCAAAATTATATTGAAAGAGCTAAAAGGGCTGAATTCCTCAGCAAAGAGGCAAAAATCACTAGTCTGGAAAAACTTCCACGTTCCTCTGTATGTAATTTATAAAGTGATATGGAAAATCTGAGAAAACAGGTTCATCTTGAAAGAAGAGCAAACATATACTTGATATCGGCAAACAAAATATTCAGATAAATTTATTTTAAAATAAATTTACTTTAAAATTTACTTTAAAATAGAGATAGTGAGATTATAGTGACAAAATATGTAATTTATCAAGAAAATATTATTCATTAACACACACAAAAGCATGCCTACAGTAACAAACAAGGGGTGATAAAAAATATGACAAGTGTTTAAATAAAAATATTTCTTACAGTAAAATGCATTGTCATCAATCTCCCTCAAAATAATCCCTTTACTTTGAGCATATTCATCTAAACATTCTTTCCACTTTCTGCAGCAGGTCTGGAAGTCCTCTTTCATGAGTGTTTTTATAAGCTGTGATTAAAATGCAACGAATTCAGCTAGTGTGACCCAGCAGAAAAACGGTCTCCTAAAGACATTATGGTGTGTCCTCGTGTACCTTATTCACTTAATCTGCCCTATGTGACTTATGGCTCTTTCCCCAAGTCAAAATGACGATAAAAAGTAAAAGTAAAAATTTTCAATCCATTAAGGATGTCAAGGCATCTAGGGGAGCACAGCTCAAAACATTCTGGAAAGAGGACTTCCTGAACTGCTCCAGAAAATAGCAAAGAATGATGGGATGGGTGTCTAAAGAGAGCAGAACTGTTTCTAGAGGGATTGATGGTAATATGTCTTTCATTGTAATCATTTTAAAAACTTAAACATTCACAATATTTTTGACCATATTGTATAGGGAAGGAATATTGGAAATTAACAGCTGATTAGTACAAAATTCAGGATCCTGGTGATCACAGGTGTGGGGGGTGTTAGGAAAAGAGGCTCAGGAGGCTGCTAAATGCTGGCAATGTTGTGTCCCTTCATCTGAGAAGTAGTCACACACGTGCTGACTGGAAACCGTAAGTAAAAATAGTATGCTCAGAGGTTCTATACATTTTCTACATGTACAAAAATTCTTGATTTACCATGAAATGGAGGGGCAGGCTCCAAGATGGTATTTATGACTTCACTTTTGTCTTATATTTCTGTATATCTATCTAAGTGTCTAGAGATGTATTCAAGAAACATACATAAAAATTTTGTCATCTCTTGTCTTAAATGGCCTTATCCTAGTTTTGAATATTTTGCTGTCATGAACATGTGTTGGCTTTGAAATGAGAAAGAAAAATACAACAACTACTATCCAGAAATAGAAATTAGGTTTCTAGAAAAAGAGAGGTTGTTGGAAGGATATGTGTCAACCTTGAACACAGAAAATGAGCAGCTTTGTGGGGAGTGAGGCAGAGATACTCAGAAGGAAATACTTGGAAAGCAGCGAGGCTGGGAGGAGAGCGGGGAGAGGGGACAGCACATTAGCTAGAAGTTCGTGGCATGTGTGCCAGGAATGGATGCCAAAGCTATTTTTAGTTGCAAAGCACAGGAACCATGGCACAAAAAAAGGGCAGGCAGCTTCTTTTATGTGTAATTGGAAAGTCTGACTGAAAGGCAACAATTTTATGTCAAGCTACTTTTAGCTTAAACTAGGTAAGAGGAAGAAAATAGCCATGATGACCTAAAAATGACTGTGAGGAGCTGGAATTCTCCAATGAGATCACTTTCAAAGTCTTGCTTCATAGGAAAGGTGGTCTCCATTAGCACTCAACTTTTTCCAAGGTGCTGCGGATCTCAATAGGAAACTGGCCTCTGAAATGTGATACAATGCATGATGTATTGAGGATACTGTGAACTTGAAATGTCCAAACTGCAAGCAGACTATGGAGGAAGATACGTCCCAGTGTCACTGGACATTTGGGGTCAGGCAGGCAATGCAGACCTCTCCCACATCCTCAGGTAGCTGAGGTGGGCTGGCAGAGATCAGGATCTACTGCCTTGGAGGAAAGATGGTTGACGAGGGTCAGGGCAAGGCTTCTGATCCAAGGGGACCCTGGTATTGTGTCTTATCTACTGCAACACCAAGAGACTTGGCAAGACGCAGACAACCCTTAGATGGTGCAAATACTATAAGGACCTGGATGTCAAGGCACTATTTGTACAGACATGAGCAGAATGGGAGAAACACAATGAAACAAAGGATGATGGGGTGCCTAGAGGCTATCAAGATCAATAAATGGTTACCTATTTTAATTCTAAAGGAGTAAACAACACCAAAACATAATACTCCCATGGCCCAGTGGAAGCCGTGTATGTGGAAGAGGGGCTTCGATGTAATGCAGAAGCAGGTACCTTATGGACGCTAGTCCTTGACCTTTGTCTCCCTCTGCCCTGTTCTCTTCTGGCAGTGACCCATACTGGCCAAACTCAGTGGAAAGCCAGAAGACAAGGGAGTCAGCCCTCTAGAGTGAAGGAAAGAGAAATTTCTAGGGGTGAGAGGGTAGGAAAATAGAGCGTTTGCAACACAGGTCCTGGACCAGGAAGCCAAGGTGGAGACCGTTATGCATGGTGAGCCAATGATAAAGAAGTTCTCCCCTCTATCAGTCCAAAAATAATTCTAAAATGCCTTCCTCACTGTGCAGATCCTCTACTAATGCCTGCAGATCCAAAAATAGTAAGTCTTAATTCTTTAATAAAGGCTTTGCAACCCTGCGTGACAGAGGACAGTAGGCCTGTAAACAGGGTCAGCTGAAAGGAAATGCACCAGTCATTCGTGAGTTTGGATGTCATTAAAAAGATGAAATTCAACAAAGGACACTTTAGCTTTGGAAACTAGAATAAAGGAGATGTTCAAGGGGACGTGAAAAGAAAGGAGCATAATAAGCCAGGAAACAGCTTTGTGTCTCTGGACACAGATCACTTTTATTTTGGTCAGAACACAGTGTGGAGAAAGTTGGGATTTGGAGCTATCTAGAGGCTTCTTGGGGCATACGGAAGAGCCTCTTTTACTTGAGTGGACCAATGTAGAGCAGAGGACGCAGGGCTGGGTGGTAGCTGTGTGTTGGTGGTGACATTTGGGTAGAGAATCTCACACCTAAAGTGTGCTACTGCTTTAGGGGTTTCACATTTCAGGATAAGAATAGAAGAATTAGAATGGGTGAAGGGATACAAAGCTGAAATACATGACACACACACTAAGAGAGATACCTGAGAAAGTTCACCAAGAGGAACAGTTGGGAAGAACCTCGAACATTTGGAAATCTTGAAACCATGGACAGTCTTTGAGGATAAGACTGATTTGATCAGAAGAAGTGAGAACATCTCCTGGTCCCAACAGAAGCATCACTTAGTTCATTTACTCATCGGGGCAGTGATATTGACTTGTCTTGGAGAAAGTTTATCTGCAAGAGGAGAGGCCTCCACAGAAGGATGGCCAGAAAGCTTAGAGGAATGGTACCCAATCAGGGAGGCCAGGTGGGAATTCTGGCAGCGCTCTCTGGAGGCAGCAGGAGACTCGTGATCACTTTACCTTCATTCATGCTCCTCACAAGCCTTCTTGCTAGTAACTGAAGCAAAATTAGAGACTTTATGTAAACCATTTTGTGGAGAGGTTACCAGCGCTCTCAACTAGGTTAATGGGATACTTACCTAGGGTATTGGCTTTTGCCACCGTGCCTGTAGAATACTATTTCTTGACCTGTGAGGCAGACATGCTAAATCTGGACTGAAGTGAGGAAACAGGTAGTTCTGTAATTGAATCTTATTCAGATTTCTCTGGCAATGGCAAGCCCTCACTGTCTCCAGCCCTTTGAGTTAGGTTAAGCTGTCTACTGGAAAGTGAAGGTGTCAAGTAAAATGACACTTCTAGAATACTTCAAGCACCGCCAGCAGTATTGAAAGGATGTCCTTGAAAGGACATAGATACAGTGATTCAGTGAAGAACAGACACCCAGCTAGGAGACACTTTCAGTTCAGCACACAGAGTCTATATCTGCCATTTTGTTTTAAAGGAGGCATATGAAATGGTAGAGGAATGATGGTTTGTACACTTTTAAAAAATCTATGCCAAGTTTTATCCAAATGAAATCTTTCTGGAAAACTTTCATGGAAAAAACTCAGGGGGAGTCTATGGTCAGAATCTGGGAGAATAGTAGCCCTGCTATGTCTGCCCTTGCAGAGCCACTGCACACCCCAGAGAACCCTAGTGCTGAGTTTGAGAACAGTTCAAGACACCTGGGAGGGAAAGTCAAGAAACACAGGCTGTGATCCTGGTTCATAACAGCCTTTGAAATAGTGTTCTGGTGACTATTTGCTCATGTAATGGAAACAGCAACCCCACTTACTTCTTGGTGCATAAGGCATCAATTCTCATACTGCAGTGGCCACTTGAATATTTTTAAGTACACAAGGGAGCAGCAAAGAGAAGATACAACTTTGAAACTCTGACATTTGAAAATTCAAAATTCCCAATCACCTGAATCACTGTCAAAGGCTTTATTGACAAGCCACTGTCCTGAAGTTCTTGAAAGAGTGTACGATTTCATGTTCTAATTTATATTCACTATTTAGAAACACTCTGCTGTGAACTAGTTAGTGATAAGCAATTATTTTATGATAATTAAGGTTTAATTATAATTATTTGAGAAATAAATAATATTTCATGACTATTAAGTCCTTAAGCACATCAACTATTATTTGCCAAGCACTGACACCACAGTAATGTATATAAAGTTCCCTGACCCTTGACCATAGTGGGAATGGGGAGGGCATGACAGAGGGCAGAGAGGGCATCTGTCAGATTGTCCTTATGAATGAGCCCTCCTTAGGTTCATCATACTCTCCCTCCAGAACCCACAAGTGATGTACATTTCAGGCATCTCTTTTCTTGAGATCTTTTTGAGATCATTTCTAGTTTGGAGTTGAGGGAGACAGTCATTTAATTTTGTGTCCTCCCAAGCATACTTCCTTTTTCTTTCACTAAAGAGGGGGCTGATCCAATCTTATACCCAATTCTCTCTGGTAAAATTATATCCTTTTCTTCCCTGCCATGGTTCCTGCCATTCACTAATACAGCTCTTCTAGTAACGTGTTTCCTTATGTTGTCTCAAATGTGATTGGTAAATTTTCTTAACTGACACTGTACTGACTTACTGAACATAGTATTTAGTTTAGGGTATCATACTTTGCATGGAAATCTCACTAGTGTGGACTGATAAATTGATAGTGAATTCATTTCCTTGTCTCCTTTGTATTCCATTCTGATTTACCATCTGATTCAAGATGTAAACCAAAAGACAGCACATGCTGAGTGGCATGAGGCATATTTACACATCTTTCCATTTTAAAAGTCTAAGCTGACATATCAGCTACTCTTGAGATAAACATGATCACCAAAATAAATCCATATGCTTCTCACGCTGAGTAAAATTGTGTTATGTAACAGCAGTTGTTCTTATTCCCAAACTCCATTCAACACTTCAGGACGCTCATTACCAGTCAAATGTGTGAGAGATTGAGATGGCTTTCATAGATAATGCAAAACCTTAGGGAGCCAGGGATTAATTACTACTAATGTTGCGTAAATGTTGTACAACAAAAAGTACATACTAGTCAGTGCTATTCCAAATGCTTGACATGAAACTCAACATCTTATTCATTACACTAAGTTCTCTTTCTTCAAGAAATTAGTAAGACAATGCCTTAACTGCTTAAAGAGTTCTGACTCTGGAAGTCCATGTCAAAGCTACAGAAGAACACAGATCAATAAAAGGAAACCAAAACAAGAAACAAAGATGGGACATTAACACACCCCAGTGAAAAACAATGAAAGTTGAACTTTTCTTGCCCTAAGAACTCTATCAGACATGAAAGCTATTGAGAACTCATGTTTAATAAATGCTTCTTACTTGGGTGATTGAGATGACTGCAGAGATACCAAGGAGACCGTACTCTAGCCCAAAATAAGGTAAAACCGAGACCAGATGCCCTGTACCATAAGTTTGAAATACATGATGCCATGGTTAAAGAAAATAATGGAAGAGATGGCGTGGCACCACCAGTCCAGTTTCTTCATCTAATGGACAAGCGAGGAAAAAGAAACCCCAGTCATCTAGCAGCTAAGAGGTGGAACCTGGTTGGACTCTGCATGTTCTGGCTCCAAGCCCCTATGTACAAGGACATTTTCACATCATCAGCCAGCATCTCCCAGAGGAGCTAATTGCTTACCACACAAAGCAGCGTGACTGCAATTAACATGGCTGAGAAATAGCTTCAACTACACACTCTTCTTGCTGTAATAAGGTCCTCTCTCTTCCTCCAGCAATGGAGTTATTTTGGGAAGGATTTGGATGCACTTAATGACCCTAAGTAAAACAAGCGCCATGGCAACGTCAACTTACTGGGAAATTTTCCAGTACTATAACATAATCATTAAAAAACTTTAGTCAATCAAGTCTTAGAGATTCCTCTATGTGCAAAGCATTGTGCTGGCTCATTGTTAGGGTAATAAAAGTGTTTAAGAAACAGAACTTTTTCCTGTCCCTGGCAATGCAGCCTCATCTTGACTCTGCTTCCAGCAGCATGGAAGTGTAACCTATAAATGTTCCCAAGGATTTCCTCTGCTGCTTTCCTTATCAGTAAGTCTCCACCTGACCCCATCACATACTTAAGAAATCAGTCCACAGAAATTTCTAGACAGATTAAAACTAAAACAACATTGGCTGAGATAATATGATGCCTTACTGGACACAACACCTCCTGATGTTTCCCATTCCTAGCTATTCTTTTATTTTTCTTATATAAATGCTGGTGTAACACATTACATTGACTAGACAATTCTCTAATAGGTCAGACCTCTCTTGAGAAACACTAAGAAAACATGTATTCCTTAATCGTACAAGCATTTTCTAAAAAAAGCAGGAACTGAACTTAGTACCTTGTGCTTACCAGTCAGGCACTGGGCCGCTGAGCTATATCCCCCACCTGCACATGCATTTTTGAGTGTTTCCTCTGTAGAGGGACTGCTTTAAGCACTGGAAGTAGCGGTGAAGGCAACAGTAAACATGTGCTCTTGTAGGGTTTGGGTTCTATTAAGGGGAAGCACATAAGGGGCAAATTGAAAAATGAAATGTATCTTAGACAATCTTGGGCTCTTGGGAGAAATCTGAAGCTGGGAGGGAGACAGGAGGTGCTGGTAAAGCACTTGGAGTTTGAGAAGTTGCCCACAGATTTTTCCACTACCAAGGTGACATACGTGAAGACCTAGGGAGGTGAGACACAAGTCAGGTAGAGAAAGATGGGCCTGAGGTTGGGATGGGTGGTCCTTGGTGATCACTGGAACTCTGTCTCTTCCTTTGGTTTAGAGGGGAAAACCCTGAAAGGGATCATTATTCCTACTGTCATACACCTCTCCTCAAAGAGCAGAGGTAAAGGCCTCTGAGAGCCAGGCCTTTGCTTGGGACCCTCATTCCTGTACAGACCCACACATTTTCTCATCCCTCCAATCTCTTAAACCAGTGTCCTCTGGAGGTCAGTCAGGCATCACCAAGGTTCCCTGCTTCTAAGTCTCTCTCCAAGTGTTATCTTTACCTTCTTGCTGTAAGGAAAACTTGCTGCTTCTTGCATAGACTGCTGCCTGAGTCTTCTCTAGGGGAGGTTCTCTTATTCTCCCACCTCTCCCACACTATGGACCTGAGAGCATTACAGGTGTCCCTGATTCTCTCAGGAGCCACAGATATTGTTTGTTTGTCCTTCATAAAAACACCGCACTTTAAAGCTTCATCACACACTATGCAAGTTACTCCTCCTCCTTCTGCATTCTTGTATGGACTTTAGGGTTGGTTTCTCTCACTTGTTCAGGATTTAACATGCAATTCACTGTCTCTGTGGTTGTCACAACACTCATAATTTTTGAGGATTTCAAATTCTACATGGAAATCCATTCCCTACTCAGGCCTCTTAGACCTTTGAAATTCTAATGTTCTCAAACCTTCCATTCATGTCCCACACCAGTATGATCAAATTATTGTCATTTTGACTAGAACAATCCCTCCTCAACCTTTATCTGAGGCACGTCTAGACCCCGCCTTGTCTTTCTAGCGTGCTTGCTGTACAGACGGTTATATCTCCGGAGACAGACAGGCTGGTGGTTCCCTTCCACACACTCCTCTGCAGTGTGACCCTGCCTTGTTCCCGTCATGAGGTATAGCCCTGTTGTCCTCTCCTGGAACCTGGGCTGGTGTTAGTGACTGGGCCATAGGCAGCAGAACGCAGCTGCTCAATGCTGTGGGATGCTTGTGTCTAAGCCAGCCTGGAAACTTCTGCTCTCCTACCTTCTTGTGGAGTCCAGAGCCACTGTAAACCACCTGACTTCTCTGTGGCCAATGTGTTTGAGCGACCTCATTAGCTCCTCTGCTCTACTGATGCTGTCCCTTGGAGATCCCAGCCTTGGCACCAGTCATGGGTGAGCAAAGAAGCCACTGGGAAAGTGATTGCTGTAGCTCCCGCTGTCCAGCCCCAGACAGTCAAGTCGCCCTTAGTCAGTACAGCGGTCTCTGCTGAGACCCTGGATATTATAGAGGTTAGACGTAGAAGTAAGAAAAGTTGATGCTACTGAGCCTTTTCCCAATTACAGATGGGCAGAATCCATGTGCACAGTGAAATGGTAGTTTTACGCTAAGTTTTGTGATGTTTGATATACACCAGAAACGACTAGAACAGATGCCAACCTGAAACCATCCCTGACCCCACAAAGAATGACGCTTGGCATCAATTTTCTAGTACAGTAATGATGGGGGTAGTCTTATCGTTTTGTTTCTCTTTTTGCTTCATTCCTGTGGAACAGACCATCGATGCTCATAAAATAGTCCCTTTCTGTCTTCAATTTTCCACACCCCTTTCCTGTTCACTTATGGCCATGATACTAGTTACGGCAGGTAGAATGCTGTGACACTTCTAGGTCAAGGGAGTTACAAGTAGATGTGCATCCTCTAACCACACTCTTTGGTGTATTTGACACAACAGACTCAAGGGAGGCAGCAATGTAAGACAGAGCCTTCTGGACATCTCCATCTCTGCCTGAAGAGAGCTGGGGAGGAGAGTATTCTACCGCACCCCATACTGACTGCAGGGTAAACGAGAAATACATCACTGTTGTGTTAATTGGATTTATGGCATTAATTGTTGCTGCAAAATACTCTTGCTGACCCCGACTAGTACAACCTTCATGATCTATTATTACAGTCATTCTTTTCATGCATTATAAACTCTCAAGCTTTTCCTCTTTCTTCCCCAATTAAATTTAACTCCATGCCTACTCAACTCCTCCACCCAGCTATTTGTAGCTGGGGATTAAAAAAAATAGCAACCTCTCTCACTGATTTATTATTATTTTTTAATGCATAAACACAAACTTCAAGTGGCTGTTTAGTGCTTTGTGGTTATTCTCAATTTTCTTGTTTAATTCAGCCTCCCAAGTACCTCTTCCATACTTCCTTCATTCTCCAAAAATTAACATGGTTTCCCCAAGTTTAATTCTCAGATGTTGACTTGCTTCATATTTTACTGGCAAAACTGAAGTGATAGCAGTTTCCACAGGCCCCACGCCCCCATGTACCAATCTGTCCCCATCTGCCCATACATGGTGCCTTTCTTTTCCTGATGGCAGGTGAATCATCTGCTCTTATGTAAAGCCAACCATCTCTCTTGTTCTCTAACAATTCCCTCTATTCCAGCACATCGCTTCTACCATTTCTCCCTTTCTGATTCACTATGAAGTTTTCTCCTGTCCTGTGCATTTCCATCGTCATACAAGTATTATCTGTTTCTCTTCAATGCAGCACTCCTTGTAGGAATCACCTTTACTCCTTACTTTCTCTCCTCCAAACTCTATCGAACCTCTTTCAATGACCCTCATGCCCTCCACATTCCCACAAGCCTCTCTTGTCAAAGCCCCCATTGACCTTTATATTGCTAAATCAAATGGCCAGTTCCCAGTTCTCACAGGAGACAATTTATTAGCAGCCTTTGGGACAATTGATCTCCTGCACCTCTGTGAGCCAGCTGGGTTTCCTGCAGGAACAGTAGCCTCTTTGGGTTCACAGGCTCATTGGTTGCCTGATTCTTCTTAGTGTGATTTTCTGAATCATCCTTATCTTCCTAGCTCTGAGTACTGGAATGCCCCAGGCCTCTAATTGCAGACTTTGACTTTCCTTCTATATTAATCTTTCTGGTTGATCAGATGAGAATCCATGCCTCTCAATCTCAGCTATGCCACATGAGTCCCAGATTTCAATCTCTATCTCTGACTTGTAGATTTTCCCTCTGAACTTGATTTCCACACTATCTTATTTAGCTTCCTCCACATTTCTATACTTTGATAGAATAGGTACCTCTAACTTGGTAGACATGAAGCTGAACTTTTGAATTCTTTCTCCTGCCCAACATAGCTCCTTCCTCCCAGGCCCTATCTGCCACAGGAAATGGCAACTATGCTCCTACACACCATATCCGGGCCTTCAGCAAATCCTGTCAAATCTATTCCCAGATATATGTCCTATGTCTAATCCCCTTTTTCCCACTTTTGCTGCCCTCATGCTATGTGATTACAGTCCAGCAGCATTTGCAGTAAGTCCTTTTTTGTTATAGTTTATTAGTGTATATTTATATTACATATGTTGGCGCTTATTTTGGAAAGTTCCTACATAGATTTAACCTACCAGCCAAATTCAGTTCCATTTCTCCCTTTTCCTACACTTTTCCCTCTACTTCTTCCCTTCCTTGTCTCCAGAGGTCTACTTCTTGGTTTGCCATCCTTGCTCCTTTATTTTGATTACTTATTCATTTAACCTTTTTATTTTTGATATATGAAGAAATACGCAATGTTTAACTTCCTGAGTCTGGCTTACTTCCCTTATCCTGATGGTTTCTACTTCCACCCATTTTCCAGCAAATGCATCATTTCCTTCTTCCTTAGGGCTAACAGTCCACTGTCTGTATATTTCACATTTTCTTTATCCATCAATGTGTCAATGGACATATAGGGCAATACTTTCTTAAACAGTCACCCCGTGAAACATCCTTTCCTTATTGCAGAACGATTTACATAGTATCACCAAAGATGTCGTTGCAGTAGAAGTCGGAACACGCCTTCCTGTCTCACAGGCTTCTGATAATTTCCCACTCATCCAGACGGACGATGGAAGTCCTCACTTGCAACCCACATGCCTGGCCCAATTCTACTTCTAGCCCTCAGACAGCTGCCCACTCTCCTTTAGCCCTGCTGTTTCTCGTTCTTCGTCAGTCTCCCCGGGGAGCTCCACCTGCGAGCTTCTGAATGTATACTTCCTGTGGCCAGAGACAGCCTTTCTTCAGATCGCTCCATGGCTCCCCTTTCCCTTCATTTAGTTCTCTGCCTCAACTTTATTTTTCAGAAAGGCTAATTTTTGTGGTGGCCACCTTCGTAGGCTTCCTATCTCCTATTAACAATAGAACACAGTTTTATTCTACTTATATTTTAATGTCTTATTCTTCTCCTCTTCAGTCCCAAATTATAAGTGTCCATGAGGGTAACAACTTGATTAGTTTGGCCCAGGTCCCAGATTTCCTTAAACATAGTTGGAGTTTAATAAATATCTGAATCAACTAATACATACATGATGATTGAGTTGAGGTGGAGAGGGTTGAAACTTTGTATCTGGAAACTCTGAGATCATCAGCAAAGCCGGTCACCTGTGTGTGTACAGGGTGAGACTCGCAGCACGTATGCAAGCTCAGAATGGACAGAGAAGAACTAGAGAGAGCCACGGTTCCCAACGCCCTGGAAGCTACCTACAGAAGACCAGCATGGTGCAGCTGAGCCAGCCTGGGCTCTGCAAGGACTACTAGCCCATATTCCTTCCTGCAGGCAGAGAGAAGAAGCACATCTCCTGAGAGCAAATGAGGTAAGAATTAAAAAGGCTGGCAATGAGCTATAAATTAAATTAGTGGCATTCTCCTTGGTTTATGCTTCAATAAAGAAAGGACGTGAGGCCGCAGCTAAAAGATATTTAGTAAGTAATTTGAAAATTTTATTCTAATTCTAGATTTATCTTGGAAATGCTTTTCTAAAGAGACTGTGTGCACCTCTAATTATCTTCTCTTCTAAACCCCATCCTAGAATATATAATTTTGAAAAATACAAATTTACTCTTGGGAAGACAAGGACAAGGCCTAAAACTTGGCCCTGGCATTGAAAACGTAGGCTGTGTATTCACAGTATATATGTCTCTGAAAGGGCATTAAAATATTAACTGGATGATTGGCCAGAGAACAGAAAGGACAGTGAGTGGGAAAGCCTGGCAGGGACTTCAGGCAAATCAGCCTTGCTGTTTAGTTTGTGCTGATGAGGGTGAAGGGTTCCAGGCTGGGCACATAACATAGCACATTTCACCTCCTCAGAGACATCTTTATAGGAATGTAGGATAGAATCAGGTCTACAAAAGGAGCCGCCTTCCATCTGGCTGACTTTATGTAGCTTACCACCATGCAAATGGCGATTCATTGGTCCCAACCAGTCTCATGGATATGACAGCTGCAGGTGCGACTGGCATGCACTTTTCAAGCTTAATCTGTTTGTGTTTTTCATTACATTCTGTCTCCCACCTTCACTGACCTTATGCATCTGAGACTGTGTGTGCAAGTCTGTGATTCTTCTCTAATGTCTCTGTCAGAGTAGAAGGTAATAAAGGCATTGAGAGATTGGAGGTTTGAGGCTAGTATACACACTAAATTTTTTTAATAAAGAAATGATCAAATTCTAACTTTAATAAAACAAGGAATGAATAATGTTCATTTGAATTCAAAATATCAGAGTGAGCAGTCCAAATTATTTTATCTGTGCAGATGTAGGAACAGGGACCATACACAACTCCTCAGGGTAACATAAAGTTGCAAGAAAAACTGGGACTAAAACCCAGGCATTCTAAGCTATGAGAGCTTCTTCCACCTCACCAGTTCTCAGTGTCCTGATCTTTACTAGTAGAGTCATTTTATAGGCCAAAAAAGCACAATGAAAAAGTTCCCCCTTGGTACAACAAAAAATGTAAGGATCTTTCATTGTGACCATTTCAAAACATAGCAGAAACGTTCCTTTTAGAACTGTAGGCACAGGGAAGATTAACCATGAGCCAGACTTCCTCAAGTCTACCCTACCCTGTCCAGGTTTGACTACTGGTTTTAAAGGGCAGTGGGAGAGGAACAAAGTGTGTGTTGCAGGCTCAGGGATTTTTTTCTCATGATGGTGTTCAGTGTTCTTGTCCTTGATTTGTGGAATAAGAACACAACTGTGACCTTGTACACATAATGTATCAACCCAGCATTGTTAGAGTAGTGTTTCTCCTAATTTGTACAAAATATATAATTCTACCTTTTTCTGAAAAATCTCCCCATTACTTCATTAGTTTTAGAAAGAGCCTTAATGGGCCTCAAGGAGATCAGTTTGTAAAGTGTGAGAAGCCACATTTTCTTTGTGGTCACACTGCAGGTCTTACAAATCTTCCGATCTCAAGTCATGGGACTGAACCTAAAAAACATAACATGTATAAGTGGTTCATATCCAGTCTCTTCCTTGTCAGTGGTAACAAACTATGTTTATGCAGTTCTTTAGAAAAAAGAGACACTTGTTATTAACAAGGTGAACTTGCATTGAGAGGTGGTAGGCCAAACCTAGAAGGCTGTTTCTTCAAACCAAGGGCTGTGCCTGATCAAGCTGGAATGCACTACCCTTGACACGCCAGACTAACACTACGAAGGGCCTGCTGACATTTACTAGCTACTATATATTAAGAGCATTAGTTATACTCCATTACATTTTAAAAATAACTATTTGAAAACTAAAATTATTTTCCCCATATTATACAGAAGGACAAAATGAAATTTTAGAAGATGAACTAATTTTGTGTGTATGTGTGTATGTGCCCCTGGGAAGTGAAACCAGGGACCACCCATCCCTTTTCTGAGACACAGTCTTGCTAAGCCACCCATTCTGGCATTCAGCTTGTGATCCTCCTACCTCAGACAGGAGATAGCTGGGATGTCAGGCGTATGCCATTACACCCAGCTGAGATAGGTTAACTTAATAATTGGGCCACAATGAAGTTGGGCTCCTGGATAAAGAAGTCTACCCCAGCACCCACACGATAAACCCTCTTTGTTTTCATTCTCAAAAAATATTTTAGAAGATGATAAAAAAAAAAAGAGGAAGAGGGGGCTGTGTTGCTTAGACTCTTCTGAGTGCATGCTGGCACCTTTTTCATTTAATAATAAAAACTAATTTACAACTAATGTGAAGCTGAGGAGTCAGAGTGATTACAAAGACTCTCTTGTGAATGCCAGCTCACCACCTAGAGGCTCGGTCCCAAGTCACCACACAGATATCACACCACTCCACGCAGTACCTCTGTGTCACCATGGACATCACTGTGACCTCCTCAGTATCCTTGCTGTGTCCTCACTCATTTCTGTTCTCAGACTTTATCTTCCATTTCACAAGAACACACATACACACAGAGATACATACACATTTATGTATTCTTGGGACATCATTTATATATGGCTGGGAGAAAATTCACAAGAGTGGATAATTTTGACTGAGGATGCCTACAAACTGTTTTCATTAGAGGCGAATAAAATTAGAAGTTATAGTTAAGAGGCAGCAGGAGATTTCACCTCTTAGAAGCAAGGGAATGGAGAGCAACCTGTGCAAAAGCTTCCAAATGAAACACCCACGGTTTACTTGGGAAGTATTAGGATGTGCCAAGAATATATCAAGGGTTCCCAGAATTGTCTTTCCATGACAGTCGTTCTTCCCTGCCACCAGTGAGGATGCCCATAAATATGAAAACTAAATTAAATTTGAAATAGGCCTTGTATCTCCTTAATTCTGTCTCCCATGCCCCCTCGCTTTCCATTTTTCGAGGAGTAAAGTATTTCAGTGTTGTACAAATTAAAAAACATTTGGTGGCATTAAATGCAAGGGGAAGAAGGGGTGGTCTTTCCACAGCTCCTGGAAAGACACAGTATACTGAAACAGACACAGTCCCAAGAAACATTTCATATCATCACACAGACACACCAGTGCAAAATTAAAATTCCCACCTAAGAATTCGAGAAATGTACTACCTTGCCCCCAAATGGCAAGAATCCAATTACCACAAGGATGGATAGTTACCCATGGCAAAGAACGGGATCCCCAGCAGGGTGGAGTTGTACTTCCCATCCGTGATGAAGAAGATCCCTGCAGCCGTGACCAGAGAGATGCACACAGTGAACACCCCCAGCAGGCCCAGGAAGGGCTTGCCGCGCAAACAGTCCTTCATGGAGCTGGAGAGTGTGGCTGTGGTCAGGATCAGCACAAGGCTCACCAGCACCTTGCTTCTGGCAAGGATGCTGGTCTCGTGGAAGTCTCTCCAGAGGCTGAAGGATGCAAGAGGGTAGAGCTGGAGGTCTTGGTGCTCCTCCTGGAGCTTCCCCACGAGCTTACAGAACTCATTTTCCCACTTCTCCCCTATGAGGTCTTGGGTGGCAGAGCCGTAGGTCTGGAGGTAGTAGGTGATTTGAATGGCCCTGGCAGACTTGACCCGCTGGTCCTTGCTGTTGGGTACTTCCACTACCCCGCCCAGCTGATGTCCAATAAAACTGTTCCTCCCATCCTTGAAAACATGAAAAGGGGAGACTTAAGTTACCAGAAGAATGAACATCCCAGGGAACAGTTTCTTACTCTAAATAAAGGAGCACAAAAAAGGTAAAGATGGGTGCTAGAAACTCAGAAGTGATGTCGGTGGAGAGGCAAATCCGAAGTTTATAAATTCAACCTGGCAGAGCAACGGGGGACACCATGCGTGATAATCTGGGTTAGCAAAGGTACAAAAAGTACCACAGACCTACACAAGAGGGCTGGGGATATAGTTCAGCGGCACAAGCACCTGCCTGGCGGGTGCAAGGTCCTGAGTTTGATCCTGGTACAAAAAAAAAAAAAAAAGAACAACATGAGACTCACTATATGCACAGGAAAATGTTCACAAATATTATTTTATGTTCCCCAAACACCCTCATCACAGCCACTTCCTTCTGCAACAACCTGTTATGGCTCCTTAATGCAGGTGAAGCTGATGGTTCAGTTTTAGCTAGAAGGGAAGTGTGGTGTGACCTAACAACACTTCAAAAATTAAAATAATTAACTAATTATCATTTTTATTGATGTATGCTAAACTTTCTTGGCCCCATGCACCCCTACACCAGCGTATACACAAATAAACTCAAATATGAATATCCTTCCTTCTTTGTATGTGGTGATGTCATAGCATAGTGTAGAACAGCACAAAAATAATATTTCTTATAATTCATTCACTTGTATTGAAAGGCTTCCTAAATATCCATGAGTTGGTCAAAATAGAAGGTGAATTTTTAAATAACAAAATTTATTACATTAAAAGACACATCACCATTTATCCCCCTCAAAACATTCTTCTTCCCTTAAAAAATGCTTATCCCATCATTCTTGTCATTTTCTGACAGTTTCTCTCTTTTTTTTCTTTTTGGCAGTACTGGGGATCGAACTCAGGAGCTTAACGCTTGTTAGGCAGGTGCTTATTCCACTGAGCTATATCCCCAGCCCTCTTGTCATTTTCTGAAGCAGTTCTGGAAGTCCTCTTTCATGAGTGTCTTTGAGATATGTGGTCAGGGCTGGAGATATAGCTCAGCGGAACAAGCACCTGCCTGGCAAGCACAAGGTCCTGAGTTCTATCCCCAGTAACCCCCCAAAAGAGAGATATGTGGTTAGGAATATGATAAATTCTGCTGTCTGACTCCATCCATGGAAAGATAGGCTTGTGAAAGCATTGCAATGTGTTGTCATCCACTTTATTAATTGTGCAACTTCTGACTCTTCCTCCAAGTCAAAATGACCATGAAAGGTCAATATTTTGAATCAATTTAGAACACCAAGGCACCACGGCAGCAAAGTAAAAACCCGCAGGAAAGAGGACTTCCAGAATTGCTTCACAAAGTGAAGTGTGCATTCTTTAAGAACAATGGGATAAGTGTGTTTGAAGTGAGGAGATTGATGGACTATGTCTTTTATTGTAACTCTTTTTTAAAAAAATCAATTATTCACCATGTTTCTCAAATGTGCCATATAATGTGAGCACCAGTTGACCCATTAATGTCTTCCTGTAAACACCTGCCTCAGATGCAGGTCAAGCTCTCCCTACATGACAGTGGCAATGCTCCCAAGAGACTGGTAACATATTTTTGGATGTGCTTGCTAAAAGTCATCTCAGCACCAGAGTGTGACATGAGGTAGGCAAGCATGCAAGAGTGGGAGCTGAACAAGAGAAACAAGTCATGCCCCTTCAGTAAGGCATCCCAGGGTGCACAAAGTAACAGACCCAGGCCCAGAAAAGCAGTCCTTGCCCAGTGTGCCTCACCATTCGGAAAGAGGCTCTGACAATTGCCACCAAATTTTAACCCATTTGGAAATTTAATTTTTGCCCCAGTTGTCATGTAGTTCAATGACAATAGTTGTCAGAATGTTGGAACCAGAAGCAGGATGTAAGATGAAGGATAACCCTGAAAATGCAGGTGCTGGGCAGGAAGCAGGCATATGCATGAATTTATATCATGAGTAGACTGCATATGAGTTTAACTGGGCAAGATGTTCACCTCTTGAGTTCCTCAGAAAGCAGAGCCAGGGTAGGAAACAGCTCTTTCTGGGCAGAGCAGTGGACAGGGGTGATGAACCCAAAACCATGGGTAGTTTCATGGGACGATCAGGCATCAGGTAGATACAGGAAGTAATTGTGGGTCTGCTTAATCCAGACACGTAAGTCTGACATATTTGTACTTGTATTCTTTGTTTTAAAGAACAACTTCATTGAAGATATATTTGTATTCTTGGTGTGCACCAAAACACCCTAATATTTGAGAGTGTGTTGCAAATACCTGAAAATTTAAAGTTTACTGACAAATGCTGCTAGTAGAATCAAGACTTGTAAAAAAGAAATCTCATACCCTAATACTTATTTCTCCCTAGATGTTAGATAATTACACTCACTCCAATTAACTCAATCTAATTCCCAATTAAATATATATTGCTCTGCAATTCAAGCTGGACTTGAGCTACTTTGTAGCTCAGGTTGATCTCAAACTCACAATGATCCTCCTGCCTCAGCCTCCCGAGTGCTGAGATTACAGGCATGCGCCGCCACACCCAGCAGAGCAATATATTTCTTAAGAACAATTTCATCTGAGGATTCCCTTTGCCTTGGTGTTACCTCCCATTTTTGTGGGATCTTTGTAATCTCCTCATCTTTCTTCCTTATAAAAATTGGACAAAGTTTGGTTCCAAGTTTCCAGTGTTTCTCTCAGTCAATCCCTGAGGGTCCTCCAATGAGCTCCCAGCAGAAGGAGGTATGTTTTGGGAATGGGGGTGTGGGAATCCTGCCCAGAACATAAAGAGAGAGAGAGAGAGAGAGAGAGAGAGAGAGAGAGAGAGAGAGATCGCGCAGTACACTTTGTACTTGACCAGCGGACCCGCATTGCTCCTCAGGCTTGTTTATTTTTATTTGAATCTTAGTGTGACTGTTTTGTCCCCTCTTCTCCTGTGCTTCCTCCTCTGGGCTCTGTTCCTATTTCTTGAACATCGAGCTGATTTCCACCTCAAGGTCTTTCAGTCTACGATTCCTTCCAATGGAATATTTTCCTACACTCTTCTTATGGCCAAGACCACTTCCTTCCTTAAAGGTCTTAGCTTTAAAGAAACTATTGGCACCACCAGACCGCTCCTTCCCTGCAATTTGTCCACTTCACAGTTCCACTCTGTGTTCTTCTTGCGAGTGATTTTTATCTGAAATGGTCTCACGTAGTAATTTAACCACTTCTCTTTGTCTCTGCAGGAAGGTGCGGTGTTGAGAGCTGCCCTTCTCTGCACTGTACCTGGAACAAGCCTGTTCTCTAGTAAACACTCCACCTTTGTTAACCGAGTGAATTACCTTGAAGTGTAAATTCCTAATCATAGGTGTTTTAAAGAGACAGTTTCACTACAGGAAATGTAAGAAATCCATTCACCTTTTTTTCTCAATTGGCTTAGTCTCATGTAACATTTTCCCCCCAAACACATTCCTGTTCCATTTTCACTGTGCACCAGATACGTGTGCATCGAGGCAGTTGATAGACGGGACCATAGGACACACTGGGAAAAGATGTGCATGTTTCGTGGTCCTGGGAGCCAGCACAAAAGGCGATGCTCACAGCACAGAAGGGAGTGGTAGGATATGGAGCTGAGAGGAAGGGAGGCTGGCCAGGAAGGACAAAGAATGCCCTGCCAGGGACTGGGGCTTCTTTGTGCTCAACACAAAACCATCAGTGGGTTCAGGGAAGGAAGGCTTGATTTCCTTTTTGGAGTGCTTACTCACATTGCACTGGGAAAAGAGATTTAGGGAGGAGGTACAACTTTGAAGGACAGAGCTCAGTGAGAAAACCCCTGCAGTATTTCAGGTTCCTGGTGCAGCCTAAGAAAATGTCAGCCAGGCAGTCTCTGGTAGGCAAATTGTTCCAAGGTGGATCAATAAAACTGCAGGTCATGATGCTATCTCAGAGCCATAAAGCATCTCACTCCTTTCTCTCTCCAGCAGCAGTAATGCTGGAAAAAACAGTCTTGGGCTTTTCAGCTTTTATTTAGACTGAGGTTACTATTTTGTGTCACTGCTCTGTAGCTTTTACAGTTATTGCCACCCAGCCCATGCCTACATAGTGAAAAGAAAATTAAACTCTCAGAGATATGATCAAAGACTACATTTTTAAAGAGAAGACAGGATGGAGACATTAATATCATGCATAATTGTGCAGAGCAAAAATTACCCAATGATGCCATGAAATTATAGGGGAGTAAGTAAAATACCAGCTCAATATGCAGGTGAGGTTAAAATTTGGGTACTTTCCTGTGACTGTAAGAGATTTGGCAGCTCAGCTACGCCAGGCAATTATAATTCAGATTTTATTGATTTTCTATGAGCTAGGGACGGGCAGCATATTGGAAACTTTTAGGCGGTCAGTTGTTTTTGCTACTGAAAAATAACATCTTTTGCGTGTAACGGACAATGACATTTCTAAAGGAACAGCAAGGCTTTGTTTGTTTGAACAAGATCTTTCCTTGTATCGGTTTCCTAACCGACATCTCTTCATTTTATTCCCAGTGTCGGGTAGATACACAAACAAGGATTAAATGGAACCATCCGTTATCTCAATTTTCTTTTCCAGGGTTTTTTATTTGGTAGAAATAAGCAAATAATGAAAAAGCAAGTTTCTACAGAGGATTCATTTAAAACCAATCAGAAGTCATTCTCAAAATGAAGAATCTAAAGCATTTAAATGCCCTTAAGTAAAGTATGAACTGAATTACTTTTGTCATATTACTAAGCTGGGAAAGTGTGGTGGTGTATATCAGAGTATTTTTTCTCCAAAGAGAACAGTTAAAAACAAGGCTTCTGTGTTACTGAAATGAAATAAAAACTTTAGTCCATCAGAATATGAAATAAGCTTAAAAAGCACTTCAGCATATCAATGAACTGAGACTTGGAGGTTTTTTCTTTTTTTTTTTAATGTCTTTGGCTCCCTGGTTGCCAATACTTGGCAAAATGCTAAGGAAGCACAGAGAAGCCACCTGTCCTCCAGGTGCTCAGAAGGCCCTGGAGTGTGAGTCAGTGATTATTCAAGTGAAGAGGAGGGCTTGGTGGGTGCATGAGACAAAGAAGCAATCACAATAGGAAATATTATCCGCAGCTCTGGCCAGGAGAGTGGGTGTGCTGTGCCCCTAGGACTTAGAGCACAACTGCAGTCTAAAGTTTGGGGTGGTGGTCATGCAGGGGTTGGGATGGGTCTTCTGTGTGAAGATTTGTTTATTCAAAAGTGCTCTATGGCTGCAATGTGACAGTTGAACTCCTGGTGCACCTTGGAGATGGAAATGGGCAATACAGCAGGGCATGCTATATGCAAATACACATCTATATGTACACACATAGACGTATATCCACATACTGGTTCATATTCACACAAGTGGAGGTCCTCATGTGGTTCTTTGTACTGTATATATACACATGTAACTTTCCATACAGATTTTGCTAAAGCAAGTCTTCCTAATACTGTATGAGCATTAAAAAGATTTTTTCTTTTTAGATCTTATGGGATGCACACTATTCTGAAAATAAAATTTCCCTGAATCAAGGCCCTTTCCAAAGTAGTGCTTCTTCTGGAGTGCCAAAGGCATCTTGGGACAAAAAAAAAAAAAAAAAAAAAAATTCTTAGAGGTCTGAGAGTAGCTGGAGGTGAGAGGTTCGTTCAGATAATTTCCACCATTCCAGTAAATTACAACAAATATCAGTACTGAGTGCCTGGGAAGGTGGATTGTTAGCCTCATTGTAGAAAACAAGATAAAGGCAAAGAAAGGGAGGAAAATCTCTCCTTTGAAATATTCTATGCTTCTGTTGTAGAAACAAAGCACTATTAGGTCATTAACAAAAAAGAATACAGTGAGTTTGTTAGTGGAATTAAACACAGGGAAGTTTGCAATAGGAGGGGTGAGTTCACCATGGCCTCCACCGTAATTTCCCTTAGCAGCTCATGGACTGGACGTGTGTGTGGGCATAACCAGGACTCCCTTTGTTCTCAGGCTTAAGTTCTGAGCAATCTACTATATAGTTCCTAAGACAACCTGAGTTATGACAGTCCAACTTTCTCCACCACAGCCTGCATGATTTTACCCACTGAGACATAAAGAGGTAGCCAACGCCAAGTTACAGGTGAGTAACAGCAGACTGCTGGCTTGCTAAGAACAAGGTAAAATGTTAATTCAACCCATGAGCTGGCCTGATCTTGCTCCAGGATAAATAGTGTTTTCCTTTCAAAGAAAAGAGGAGGGGAAGCTGGTGGGTCAGTATCATTTTGTTTTGAACTTGAGTTCTAAATAGATTCTCCTGCTGTTCTTTTAACTTGCCTTTATATCTTCCTATCCTAGGCATTTTAATCTTTAATTTGATTAACAAAGGTCAAAGCATGTGGGCAAATACTTTTTTTAGCACAGCATCATGCTAAATGAAATCCAACTTATTTTTTTTCTGGAATGATCTAGGTAGCTGTAATCACAGAGACATAGATTATAAAGTTTAATAAAATTCTACAAAACGTGCTATTGATTTGTGTCATTTCAAAGTAGCATTTGCAGGCCAGTGATACAGCTCAGCAGCACAGTGCCTGCCTGGCAAGCACAAGGTCAGGCCAGTGATACAGCTCAGCAGCACAGTGCCTGCCTGGCAAGCACAAGGTCCTGAGTTCGATTCCAGATACCAAAGTAGCATTTGCATTTTCAAATTCTATTTTTCTAATTCTTATTTTATTTTGTTAGTTTTAAGTTTGCATTGCATTATCAGTGAAAGGGACCTCTCCTGATAATTAATACATGTTAATTTTTCTGATAATTAATACATGTTGATTTTTATCATTATCTGAGTATTTGTTTTAAATTCTAACTACTAAGGTCACTGAAATCGAGGCTTGAAGATGGTACTGGTGTAGGCAGCTGAGTTAGAAATACAACGGGCAGTCAGACAGGGCTGGGCCCTCCAAGGAGCCAGTGTAGAAGACCAGATGCCTTACAGCTGTGGGAGGGACAGGCACCTCCAGCTGTGGGCCAGACCTCCAGACAAAAGATAAAACAAATGCACCCACATATCACCCTAAGGATAAACATCAGGGACTGATATTCTAAACAGATCTCTGTCACCTTGAGAAAGCCAGGAAGAGTCACTAAGCCAAACCCGACCCCTGTTCTGTATTGTGCCTGCTTGTGACTCACTTCCCCATTTGATCCAGATTTAATCTATTTTACCTGAGCAATTATACTCATAATCTTATTGGTTGACCATAATTTTGTCCCACCTCCATGCCCACCTTGTGATTTCCCATGTTTCCCACCTTGGACCTGCCTCACCTGATGGGTTTGCTCTATAAAAATCCCTAAATAAGGCAGATTCCTTGGCAACCCACTCAGGTCCCCTTCTGTCTCTCTCTCTTGGACAGAAGCTTTCTTACTCCCAATAAATATATTCTGCTCTTAACCTCCGTTGTTCCTAAACTTCATTCTTTGACTTTAGAGAACACGAACCTGCACTAGATATCTAGCAGGTTGGGAGTTTCTCTCCCCTATATCTCTATCTTTTTCACAATAAAGGAAATGAATATGGGAAATGTGGAGGTGTGGGAATGTTCTGGAACAAAGTGAAATTCACAGTGCTGCACGATAGTCTTCATGTGCCATTGGGTAAGCTGAGTCTTTATGCTTTGATAAAAATGACTTATCTGTACTGAAGATGATTCCGATCTCAGCGTTTTATATGGACAGTCTCTCTACCTCTTCTTTAGTTCACCTCCTTTCTGCCTTCCTTCTCTTTCCCTCCTTTTCTCACCCTTTCTCCATGTTCCTCCTCTTCCCTTTCTGTTTCTCTCCTGCCATTACTTGAAAGACAACTACCGGAAAGCCCCATGGAGGGATAATTATGGAACTACGGAAGTGAAATTCCAGACAAGCCACACCTGATTAAGTCCACTTTATCTTCACTGCATTTCCTTTTCTTTGTAGTGCCCTAAGGACCAGCGTGCTGGACCAGAGCGCTTTGAAAACATACTCTGTGATATGCATCTTACTGCAGTCCAGACCAATGTCTTTACTATGACAAAGATATTCAGCCTGATTATTAAAGTAACTGGAAGCATTTTGAGAAAGCCAGGAAAGTAAATACTACCCTATCTTACCACTCCCTGAGCGAGTTAGATAGTCCTTTTCCCAGCATGGGAAAGAAGGAAGGCAGTGGCTTCACTTGGTGAGCATGTTAACATTTTATGAGCTGATTTGATGTATTTCAGACAAGAGCATGGGGTTGTCTTTGTATTAAAATTTTATACTTTTGCGTATCTAGAAAAGAAACACCTAGATGCCTTTTGTATGATAATATTTTTTAAAAAACTTGTAAGATACTTAAATAAAAAAAATTAACTCAAAACAAACTCCAAGTTTTTTTTTTTTTTTTTTGAGACAGGGTCTCACTATGCAGTTTAGGCTGGTCTTGAACACACTACAGAGTCCAGGTTGACCTTGAACTCATGGCAATCCTTCTGTCTCAGCCTCCTGAGTGCTGGGATTGCGGGGCTTGCTCCAGCAGGCCCAGTGTGCAAGTTTTTTTGCATGATGATTTGCTCTATTGCAAAGTTAAGCAAAATTTGCTAAATATTTAGAAAAGGGCTGTTCTGGCTGTTTTTGAGGCTAACACTGAACTTTCCTTGCATGACACTGATTTAGGGGAGAAGTGGTTCTGCCAAGTTGTGTGTGCTGTAAGCAAAGCCATCAGTCAGGAGCACACGAACTACACTTAATGACTGCAGGCCAGCCTCAGTAGAAAGGCAGAATCTCATACCATGTTGTTATTTAAATCAAACCGATTCATGGAACACGTTTCTACCGGTGTTTTTAATTTTATACCTCTGTGAGGCTTTTCTATTAATCACATTCACAGATTAAATATTTTCATTTGATCCTCATATCCCATTTTTATTTGGGAAACTAAGGTAGCTTTAGTAAGTCAGAAGAAGTGAATTCCGTGAGTAAAAGTGTAAATAACCAGGTAATCCCTAAGGGTTTTGACAATTGATTTATTTAGACTTTTATTCAGTAGAGGAAAATATCAAGGCAGACAGTCTCATTACAATGAAAGCAATCATCCCTGTGGATATACTATTCACAGTGAGGCCAGAGTTGTCAGGACCCCTCCCCTACCCTGTACAAACATAACTGCTGGGTCTTAGGGCAGCACAGGAATCTTCTTTAGGCTGTGCCAGTGCTGCTACCACCCACCCAGTCTTGTCTCCTGGATCTGGGGACAAGTCTTCTATCAAAATTGTATTCCTCTTTTACTTTGGTTTCAATTTTAGCAACCCATGTTCTCATAATTTGACAATTTTCTTGAACAAGTCACTACCTCCCTTTTAAAGTATGTTAAGAAGTGGACTGAGATCTCTTTCCTGGTCTTCAGCAAGAAGTGCCACTAAAAGTCACAGGACCTGGTCACATGGCAGTGATTAGGACTGGCCACTTAGTACTGTGGTTTGTATAAAGGACTCACATTCTCCAAGCCTTTTTCTTTCTTCAGCTATAAAATGGGAATGCCTCACTCAGAAACTTTATTATGACAATTAAGTTTGATGGTATTTGCAGAGGAATGGCACCTGGTGTTATTTTGTAAGGGTTCTATCAAGAGTTATTGCATAATTATAAAACAGTGGTTGAATGATTCTTGATTTTAATAAAATAAATAAACACAGACCACAGTTCTTGACACCCAAAGCGTTCCATCAGCCATGAGTTTAGACTACAGACACAGGACACTTCCAGGGCTCTCTCAGGAGGGTACATTTAGCTAAATGTTGGAAGCAAAGCTCCAAACGGTGTCTGTTTCGTTCCTGGAAGCCCACTGTCCTGTGCCCCAGAGCTTGCTTCCTGGTCAATACAAGTCCTGAAATAGACTGTGTGTATCTGTATCTTTAGGGGAAAACCAAAAGAGTTGGTTCAAATTTCCCTCTAATATATTCCAAACGAACCCGTGGCCATGGGTTTTCGCTAATCTGAGAACAATTTCTCCTAAGAGAAAACTTGTTGGGACAACTGAACCCACAGAACTTACCCTCCTTCTATCCTGGGTCTTTTGTCATACACAGTCAGATCTGCAGCGCTACCGTCTGTTTTTATTCCAGGCAGTGAACAGATGGGACTTTTGGGTGTGACAAACTCCATAGCGGAAAGAGCCTCTCTGCAGGCAAAACTGAGAGATGGGCAGGAGGACCAGATATCCTGGTCCTTAATATATGGGTCCCCCCGGCTGAAAGCCCCTTCTGTCACTAAAGCGTTTGGTGAAGCATGAAGGAGCCTCTCCCAGCTTCTTTCTTAAAAAAAATCACTTGACTTTAAATTGCATGAAACCGAAGATAGAATTTCAGAACTTGAAGACAGCATGGCAGCTTATGAGCGTGAAAGGAAGAATCTCATGATATCATCAAAGACACAAGAAAAGTCAATCCAACAGCTGCAAGATGAAGCAAAACGTAACAATATTCGAATTATAGGAGTGTGTGAAACTGCAGGAGATCTCACAAACGATATAAAAGGAATATT
>PVLD010009018.1:0-79830 GCA_004027595.1 Dinomys branickii
ACACTCAATCTACTGGAAGATAAAGTAGATAAAAATCTCAAAGACATAGGGCTAGGCAGAGAGTTCATGAACAAAAACCAAACTGCACAGGAAATACTTCAAAGAATCAACAACTGGGATCTCAACTTAGTGAAAAACTTTTGCACATCAAAAGAAATCACCAATACAGTAAAAAGAAAACCAGTGAATTGGGAAAAAATTTTATCCAACTGCCCCTCAGACAAAGGACTTCTATCTAGAACATATAAAGATTTTTAAAAATCAGGACCCCAAAATTCAAAGACCCAATCCAAAAATGGGCATCTGAGATGAATATGCACTTCTCGATGAAGAAATACTAATGGCAAATAAATATATAAAAACATGTTCAACATCATTAGTCATTCAAGAAATGCAAATTAAAACAACACTCAGATTCCATCTCACACCAAAAAGAATGGCTATCATTAAGAACTCAACCAATGACAAGTGCTGGAGAGGCTGTGGCGGAAAAGGAACCCTCCTCCACTGCTGGTGGGAGTGTAGATTCGTGAAACCACTGTGGAAATCAGTTTGGAGATTCCTCACAAAACTAGGATTAGAAGTTCCACTTAACCCAGCTGTTCCCCTTCTGGGTATTTTCCCAGAAGAATTGAAAGCGTCATATCACAGTGATATATGTGCACCCATGTTTATAGCAGTGCAATTTGTCATAGCTAAATCTTGGAAACAACCCAAATGCCCATCCACTGAGGAATGGATAAAAAAGATGTGATATTTTTATACAATGGAGTATTACTCAGCTATAAAAAAGATGAGCTCAAGGCTTTTATAGGTAAATGAAGCAACTAGGGACCGTACTCATAAGTGAAATATATCAGACTCACATGTGTAAACATCATAGTCTCCCTAGTGTAAGAATATGAAAGAGTAAATAAACCCAAAATGTACAATAGATTATATATATATATATATATATATATATATCTCCATATAACATTATATATGTGTGTGTGTGTGTGTGTATATATATATATATGTATACACACACACACACACACACACACACACACACACACGTAAGGATAGCTACCATAACTGTACTGCTGATTTCTGGTGGTTTATTGAGGGGAACAGTTAATGCTTAAAAGTTTTTTTATATATTCTGACCAGTTTTGCATGCTTATATCTGGTAATCTGAACAACTTATGTGCAGACAACAATATGCAATATAAGCACCATTGGTGAATTCCTACCACCCCCTCTAGTGAAACTATGTATTGTCTCTAGTGTTCTTTTAAATTATTATTTTCTTATTCCCTTTTAAAAATAAAGGAAAAAAAAAAAAGACGTGGCTTCCAGAGCAACAAATTTTCTCAGGCCCAAGTCCCAGGAGAGCTCTTGAGTCCTCTGTCTTGCACGCAGCCACTGTCCGGAGTCCCCTTCCCTTGGAAGCCACAGTCCTGTGGCCTCCACGGCCCCTGCGGAATGGCACCCGCTGCCTCCTGCACCACTGCCAACGCCTCTCCCCACAGAAGACCCGGGCCCACCTCTGCCAGGACACCTTCCTGCCCTAACCCTGCGCTTCACCCTCAGTACCAGGCCCCTCCCCCTCCCCCTTGCTGCCGCCTTCGCTCTCTTCAGTGCCCTGCCCCTTCTCCCACCAAGAGCAAGTGGGGCTGCCCACCCCGGGCAGGACAGACACCTGGGACCTCAGCAGCTGGCCAAGGGCACAGGCTCCTCCCAGGCTGCGTGAGGAGGACCAGCATCCATCCCACCCTTCCCGCTCCTCCTGCACAAACTGTTGCTTCCCCGTGTTTCCACAGCTGCATGGTGCACATCCCCTCCACCTTCGGCACCCTTGCTGTTGTCAGGAGAGCCTGGGTCCTTCTGGAAGGCTTTCCCGGAACAGTGAGCACTGCGACCTTCCTCTGGCCCATCTCCCTTCAGTTCCCCTGGGGTCGGCACCAAGCTCTGGGCTGAGGGGATCACTCTGTTGTCCCGTTGTCACAGTGAAGGGGAAGCCCTTTCCGGGTTTAGTGCAAGCCCTTTACACGTCTGTCTCAATTGACCGCTTACACACCGCGCTTTTGTCAGTCCTCTTTGCCCCCAAACTGCCTCAACTAGCGCTGGAAGGCAGGACAAGCCCGATTCTGAGCGTCCCCTGCTGGAACCCCCAGGCTGTCCTGTCTGGGTCCTCTTCCGGCTGTCTCCTGTCTGAGAACCATGGACCCTAAACCTACTATGACACCTGGCACGGCAGCAGCATGATCATTAAAATATCACAAGCAAGGGACGGCAGGGCCTGAGAAAAGCTGCCTTCCTTCCCAGAAGGCCTCTCACCCACGTGAGAAATCCTCTCCAACAGTGCTGTGAAGCACAGGACTGCAGCCGGGTGGGGGGCACACTCCCATAATGCCAGCACTCAGGAGGCTACGGCAGGAGCACTGCAGGGAGTTCAGGCCGGCCTGGTGGCCCCAGTGAGACCCACACTCTGAGCCTCATGATGGTAACAGAACCAGGCTTATTCCTCCTGTCCTACAGGTGAGCAGGAGAAAACAAGACCAGCGTTACACATGGGGGGCCCCTCACCAAAGAAAAACAAACACAAGAACAAGAACTAAGATGTCTTCTGTGCCCGGAACAACGCCCCGCAGCGAGTGTCATCATTGTGTACTGCAAACGCGGACTCATAAAAATCTAAAAATAAAATTTTACAAATGTAGACAACACAAAGGAGATGAAGGCAGGGCTGGCCCGTGTCAAGAGTGCTGCGTGGTGGCCCCAGGTCCCAGCCCGTCACAGGCTCCGCTCACCGGCAGGTGTCCACCAGCTGGTCCAGCTCGGGGCAGCTGCACTCATACAGGTCCCGGCAGCTGCGGTGGCTCTGGTTCATCAGCTCCCCCAGCAGTGCCACCGCGTCCTCAGGGCCGTCCTCACAGATCTTCTTGAACTGCAGCACCCGGGCTGCCTCACTGTACACGTGCTTGGCCCGCTGGTAGAGCTTGAAGGCCGGCACTGCAGAGCAGGAAGAGGGCACGGGGAGGGCACTCAGCAGACTCTGGGAGCTGGGCGCGGGAAGGACCTTCCAGGCCCCGCACCCTTCCTCAGCAACCTTGGACCAGCGGTGGAGAACTCAGGGCACATGTGTTTGCTACCACTGAGAGCTCCAACAGGTTTGCCTGTTAGGTATATATATATATATATATATATATATATATATATATATATATGTCTCATTTGTTTCACTAGAAAGTATAGTTTTAAGGTGCTCCCATTTACCTAAAAATGTCTCTAATTTATCCTTCTTTATGGCAATACTCCATTGTATATAAAAACCACATTTTGTTTATTCACTCCCTCTGTAATGGGCATATGTGCTGTTTCCAAGATCTAGCTACTGCAAATTGTACAGCTGTGAATGTGGGTGTGCACGTATTGCTGTGGTGTGATGCTTCTAGCTCCTATGGCAGGCTTCTGTGAACCAAGAAGAGGGACTTGACAAGACATCGAAGCTGCTGGCACCCTGACCCTGAGCTTCCACCCTCCTGGGCCCCAACAAAGGATGTGCTGTGGCCTAAGCCACCCAGTCTCATATGGCACGGGGAGGGCTGAGCTAGTGACCCTTCACATGGGCAGCCGAGAGCACAGAGCGCCCGAGTCACACCATGGTGAACAGGGGTTCCAGCCCTGAGAATAGAGGCATGAGAGGCAAGCTGGCTGTTAGGCAAAGGGTTTCCCTTTCATCCGAGATCAACTTTCCAAATGTGTAAATGGTGCTTGAGCAGTTCCTTTTCCTCCCATATGGAGAGAGGGCTCCGCCTGACCTCAGCTTTCTGAAAATTGTCTTATCTTTATTTTTCCATCTTCTCACTGTCCTCCCCATGCCCAACATTGAGAGCTGCGCTACACATGGCAATATGGTATTTTTGTAAAAGCAGACCAAACTGAACCACCATTCCTAGGGACCAAGCAAAAGCTTAATGAAGTAAGGTGGGGCTAAATTTCTTACAAATTATTAGTGAACTGCAAGCTTTCTTTCAAAGGTTCTAAAAAGTAAGTGCTATGAGACATTAAATCTAATTACTGGCATCAGTGAAATGATGAAAGGTTTGTGACCTTTGCTGTTCTCTTTCAAAGAGGACCTTTAGTCACCAAATCTAATTGCCCCTTTCCAGCACACCTCTTAACAGCCCCTCCCCTCCTATCCTAGCCAAATATACACTTGCATCCTCTGTCCCACAGATGACTTCTGCTGACCTGCCAATTGATATCTCTGTGTCGGTTGGTTCCAACCTGCAGCCTCCCTTCTGGTCTACACTGTCAGACTGAGCTCCTCAAAACAAGTCACTCCCCAGGACGCTGGTCTCCACCACCAGCCACACCACCTGCCTGCACTACCCCAGCACTCCTTGCTTCAGGAAGGGTTGCCTGAGGAGTCCCACGGGGAAATGGCTCTGTGCCCTTCCTCTCTCAAAGGGTCTCCTGCATCTGGAGGTGCAGGTTCCACGTTGTCTCCTCCAGGAAGCCACGCGGGCCTCCATGAGAAGCAGTGTCTTGTGTGTGGATGTGCCCCACACAGCATGCATCCGGCGCTTGTCAAACACCTCCACAGAAATTATTTCTCATATCTCCGCAGTTTTTGAGCTGCAGGAGCAGAAAGCGGGACTTCTAGTCCTGTGCACCCACCTGAGCACAACATCGCCCAAAGCACCTCTGGCGCCCCATAGACAGAATAAGATGGTCATTTCCAGGATGATGACACATGGCGCTTTATTTTTAACTGCAGTTCGAGATCAGAAATACCCCCCTTTGGGCACTGTTTAAAAGGAAAAAATGAAGCTCTATTATTTCACAGCTGGGGGAAGGGGACAGGGGATTTCTTTTGTTATTAAATCTGCAACTGCTGACACTAACTGTGAGTGAAAAATAACAGTAATAAAAAGAGAGAAATTACGTGCTAAGAGTAGGTTGAGAGAAGCACACACAACAGTAAGTTTTGCTCCAGCCACAGCCAGGCCATGTGAAGTGGTTGCACTGAAGTAAGAATATGATTTATTTTAGGGCCCTGTGCCAAAACATCCCAAGGGAACCGAGTTTCACCAGTGCCCAGTCCTGGCACAGCCAGTCACAGACAAACGCAGCAGGAAGACCCCCGAGCGAGCGGGCAGGACAACGTGGCTGCGCCTCAGGTGGTTCCCAGTCTGCGCAGGAGAGAGCACACCGTGAAAGCAGAGCAAGTGACTTTGCTAACTGTAGTTGAATATCTTTCTTTTCTAAAACTTAAGGTTGAAGCAAAATGTTTAAGATACCAGCTGGAGGACTCCACGTGTTTCAGGTTTGCTTGGGAGAAGTACTTCACCTCCCACGATCACAAAACCAGCCTGTGGGGAGGGCGGATGGGGGGGGGCGCGCAGAGGGGCGTGTCGCTGTAGGCTGCCTGCGAAGCTGGCGGGTGCCGAAATCGCCTGTGGTCTCCAGGGCATAATGAGCAGCACCATCTCTGATGCTGTTTAGCTGACCAGTCATGGTACCGTGTCTGGGGGCGTACAGCGCCTCTGACTGGGACTAATGAAGCATTTCAAACACAGGGGAACGCGGGGACATTAGACTCCACGCGCCCCTCACGTCTATGGAGCAGTTTCTAGCACTGTCCATCTTTGCTGCAATTGACATTTTGCTGCAGTATTTTCTAATAACTTGTGGATAATTTATATTTCTCCTCCTGACGTATTTGTGCGCCTCTGTAACATGAGGAGACTTTTTTATAGATACACACCATGTCATTATCACATCTAACACAGTTACCCTTGATTCCTTATAACAAGGAATAATCATAATGTAACATAATAATACAATGAGGAATCCAGTGCACATTTAAATATTCCCAGTCTTCACCCCATTTAAATTTCAGTTGGTTTACACTAAGATCCAGAGTCCACACATTATATTTAATTATTATGTCCAATCTGTCTCTTTTAATCCGGAATCTAGCATATTTCAGGGGCATATCTTGTGATGAAAGTCAGTGCAGTCCGTTAGGAGGGTGGGCTTTTATTTTCCTTTGGGATTACACGTTACTCTAGGACTAAAGGCTCTGCAGTGAGAACTAGGAGCAGAGACGTTTCCTATTAAACCTGATCCCTGGTCTTTGCTTTGTGACCAGAGATACTAGGAAGTGCCATGCAGATTATAGGAACCCCAGTCCTGGTGGTGAGCAAGGCTGCCCTCTGAGCTCAGAACCAGAACGGCTCACAGGGCTCTGGCCGGGCATGGTGAAGATGTGGGACAGATCACCGTGGCTCACACCCGCCGAATGGTAGTAACTCAGGAAGCGAGGGAAAGGGCAGCGAGGGCATCTGTTTTCAATTGTGCTGCAAAGATCCTGCCAAAGGCTACAGCAGATTTGGAGACCACCCTTTTCAGGGAAAGCAGTTGTGTGTTGGCTGGATATCACAAATGTGCTCTGGGTCCAGGGCCCTGGCTCATTAGATGCTGGCAACCCATCAGGTCTCTGGTGTACGGATACCCAAAAATCCAAGGAAAGCTGAAATTCTGTCCGTAACAGCTTCCTTCCCTGTCCAGTTAGCTTATAACCAGATGTTCCATCTGCGTATAAGCTCTTGTAATCCTTGAGAGCAATTATTACATGAAAGGGTGAAGGAAGCCGTCTCTTACTATGCTCGTTGTAGGCGTGATTACTTCCATGGCAAATCTGACTTAAGAATCTAACACTAGGTGCTGTTTTCCTACAATACTGCTGGTGGCCTGTCCTACCCAAGAGAGTCTGAGACTTTCAGCAGGCCATGGCACACAGACTTTGCAGTGCTGGTTTTCTCCTTTGTGAATCCTGCAATTCCTCAGTCTAATCCCGAGATCATGACATTGACGCACACATGTAAATGTTCATGTACATTTAAACTGCAAAATAAAGACCACCTTGCTGCTGCAGCACTTTGACTTGTACGACAACCTCTACTCCACACGAGCTGAAGACAAAAGATGTTAATACGAGTTGTTTTTCCTGAACTAACCTCGGTATTCAGCTTTAATTGCGGGGTTAGCACTTCGTGCTAGTACGTGGGCTGTGGGTTGTGGCATTTTGGGTGCTCATCTCTGACAGGTTTGACACCACAGCACAGAGGTTGTGATCAGAGCCCCCCTGTCATCAAGGACTCTAACCTGGGCCGGAATACTTGGCTGTTTCGCTGTTCCTTCACCGGAAAAGGCTGAGGGGAAACCGCGGCCAGAGGAGACGGCCAGGTGCCCCTCTACTCACACAAGCTCTGAGGACAGGGCTCCACAGGAGGTGGAAGGCAAACCTGCTTAACCCCTCCAGAGGCCACAGACCTGATTTCAATTCTGCACACAAGACTTGGTGGCCTCTGCCTTATTACCTCATTTTCTACTACAGTGAGGCCACTGTCATGGCCACCTAGCAGCAGTCACTCCGCAGCTCCTCCTTGAGAACCTGCCACATATCCTATGCCACTCCAAATGACAGGACAGATACTAAGGAGAATCCTCTGCTTTAGCAAACTCAGTTAAACAGGTCAGACAAACCCTACACAAAAACTACAATGTACGTCCAAGTGCTGGAAATGCAGTAAGAACACAGGGATTGTTGGCAGGGCAGCATGACAAGACATCACAGGAGGGGGTTCTGAGCAGCCTCCATGGGAATCTGTTCTCACGGGTGAGCCTCCTACACCCTGGCAAACTAACAGCCCAGGAGCCATCGGCAGCCCTGGGGATGCTTCCCTGACCCACGGGCCTTCTTTACATCAGGAAATTTTAAAGAATCTGGATATTTGCTTTCCTTGAAAGACTGAGAGGCCTGGTGGTTGGCTGGGGTGAGGAGCAGCTGCCCCTGAAGATGGCACGCGTACGTCATCCAGGTGGTCCCCACCCACCTGCCTGGTGCCCATCAGCTCAAACTCTGCCCACACCCTGCAAGCATCTACATGGGGGGTCCTGGTCCCGCCACGCTCCTGAGTCAGGGATGCAGGAGGGGGCAAACCTCTTCCCCAAGCGGTTATTACCCCAGCATGATCTGTTTGTAACCGTGACAAGCAAATGTCGCCTCCTGTCTTTCGGTAGCCTCTACCCTTCCAGCCCTTTGGATGCCGGAAGACAGTTCTGTGCCAGTTTCAAAACAAGGGACCAAAATAATAAGGAAGAGATGCTCCTGATGCTCGAGAAGGAAGAGTCTCCCAGGCAGAGACCACTTGGGATGGACACCCAGGGGTAGCGGGTGCTAACCTGAGGCACAGCACCCAGACGGTGCAACTGAAAGCAGAACCTGGGGCAGGGCTGCGTGCGGGGACCCGGCTCTGGGAAGCAGGGTGCAGGCACAGAGAAACCGAGGCAGGACAAGAGAGAAGCAACCCTGAGCGCGCCGAGCAGGCCGCTGTGTGAACAGGGTGAGCCAAGGCGCTGGGTCTCTTTGAGAAGCCATTCAGACTGTGCCTGTGACCAGGCTAGCGCAGCCTGCGGAAAATGTCCCCGGCACGGGAAGAGGCACCTGGTGGGTTGCTGGCTCAGCACAGACTGTGCCACGGGAGGGGACGGCACAGCAACCGTGACCTTCACGGGGAAGAAAAGCCCACACGCGGCTTCGGTGAGGGCGAGTGGTGCAGTCCGTGAGTTGACCGCCCTCCTAAGAAGGTAGGAGGCAGAAAAGGACGGAGAACGTAGGTTATAGAGAACGTCAGGTACAAAGATGATGGGGAACCACGAGGTGCTTTGGGAGAATGCCAGTACTTGGATTTGCCTGGAGCATGAATGACAGGAAGACGCAGAAGCGGCAGGGACATCATGAAAGAAGAAGTCAGCCACTGCGGCGGCTGAGTTGTTTTCTGTAGTAAGTGGCCCCTGGCCTTGGTAGGGTCTTAGGAGCTTTAGAGAATGGAACATAAGCTATGGATCTGTCTTCCATTTGAGCACACAAATACCCACGAAGCTCCGTGCAGGACAGCACATACTTGGGTCCACAAAGCTGTGGCTGGACCCAGGTTCAGACTTCCAGTTAGAGATCAGAAAGCACCCCACACTTGAGCAAGTACAACAATCAGGGTTCTTGTTTATAAGTGATAGAAACTTACACCAACTCAGGTGAAAAGGAACTTTCTTTGAAGACATCAGACCACTCACAAAATCTCCCAAGTCTATGGTCACATTCTCACCCACTGTTAGGAGAGGGGAAAGCTAAGAGGGAGGCGGCCAGAAGCCAAGGGAAGCAGGCAGTGAGGAACGCCATCACTGTCATTCCACAAGCACAGATTAGAACGGACACTGGACTCCGGGTACTGCAGATCTGTGCTCTTAGATACACACAACCCAGCATGTAAGAGGAGCCTCATGCCATTCCAACATCCAGGTTTCCACTGACCCAAGAGAGACAAAGTGATCCCTAGCTTCTGCCACTAAAGGCTAGAGGCTCCTGTCTCCAGGTCATCAGTGTCACCAGCGTGCTCAGCAAGACCTCATGAAGATGGGCTAGGCTCAGATGTCACCCCTCAACACGTGTCCCACAGCAGCTAAAGTGACTCTGAGCATCTCTGCCTTCTCCCCACAAAAACCCACCTTCCCGCCTCCTTCCCTGGCTTATTCCTACAAATGCACTTTAGGGTGTGCGTGCCCTTCCCAAAGGCCGGTCCCAGGACTCAGCACAGTCATAGCACCCAGCCCAAGACTTCAAGGGGAGCAGATGGCTCTCCCAAGGCTGGGAGTCTCCCTGCAGCCTCCAGGCATAAACTGTACCCACATGGCATTGTGAGCACAGGAGAGTGAGCACTGGCCCTCAGCCCATGAGCTAACGAGCACTCACTGTGTTAGAAATCAGATGTAGTCTGCATGAAGACTTCATCTCAGGGTAATAAATCAAAACTAAATAAATATGCTGGTCTCAGACAAGTGGAAATCTTTATCATGTGAGAGTACGATTAATCTTTCTGAGACTCCGGGGCCCCAGGACCCGTGCCCACTGTCTGGGTGAGGGCTGGAAGCATTCACGGTTTCAGCCACTGCCTCGGCACGGTCATGTAACTGCATGCTACCAGCCAGTTCCTCTGCAAAACTGAAAGCTCCAGAGGGGGAAGCCGAGGCTTGATTTCCAAGAAGAGCCACCCAGAGGTGGCCTAGAAACCACTTCAGAATCCACTACGGATCCTCAGTTCTCCTGTGCTATGGAGTTATAATGAGTCCTTGTTCTGGGGTACAGGCTCTTTGGAAGAGTTAAGCAGCACAATGGAAAAACGCTATATAATCCTCATTGAAGTTGGGCTGTGGTTTCAAATTTATTTTCCTACTAATAATATTTTTCATAAATGTTAGGTTTCTGAAATGGTCAAACCCACAAAAAATAAACTGCTGTTTTCAGCCACATTAGTACCCCATTCCCATGCTGCAAAGACCAAATTGAATTAGCATTTTTATATTTAAAGGGGGAAAAACTCTTTCACTACCTGCTTTTAAAAGCAAAACCACCAATGAGAAAAAAAATCTGTACATGCATTTTCAACCGAACCACATTAATGCATGGAAAACTACACTCCAGGAGACATCTATGAATATCGAAAATCCACAGCTTAATACCATTTTGTCCATGGAGAGTAACACACGCTCAGGTTTATGGCTTCCCTTTCTCCAACCTCCAAAAAATCGAGAGCTTCTACTTCATAATAAAAGTATTTCATGAAGCACTGTCTGTTTCACAATAAATTCTCCACCTTTCACCTTGAAATTGTTGCTATGGTCACCCTCACCTGTACCCAAAGTCTGGCAGACTGGAAGCTGCCGCAAATGGCACAGGATGAGTCAGGGCTCGTGGTCCCTCCTCTCCCCTCTGCATTCGCCTTCCTCCTCTGTGTTCTCATTGCAGGGGTGGGACCCAAGGCACCACCTCCGACCTCTCTCCCAGCCATCTGCCTGCACCGGATGCGGCGCTGAACTTCCAACTCACCACTCTGATTGTGAGTCCTAACTATGTGGTTACACAGAAACCTATCATGCTTCCCCACCATCTGACTGCCGCACTCAACCCCTCACTACCTCTTGCAGTGTGGCTGGGACATCCTGTCCCATCACGGCCCTGAGAGTCCAGGGAGGAACATCCTCATTCCACACAGACCCATTCTGCAATCCTGCCCCTCTTCTGGACCAGCCCACACCTACCTCTGCCACGGAGCGCTCTGAGAACAGGACGGTCTGAGGCATCCACGCCTCCACGTGTACGTATCTCTTCACCACCCACGCACCCTTTCCTTTATCGCCACAGCACACGGCGTCAGGACAGCAGGGACTCTGCCCTTTGCACCTTCCTCCCCTTGCCTGCAGCGCACCTGTCCTGCAGTTCTGACATAAGAAAGAATGAGCTCCTGATTTAGCTTTCTCCTGTGAACTGAATTATGGGGAGGGAGTGAAGAGAATAAAGGGGGAAGAAAAAAGGGCCAAGGAAAAATCAATGCATATCTGAAAAATTAGCAGTAGGCTCCCATTTTAACACTTTGCCAATTATTGTATTGTTATCTTCCCACAAAATGTTGAATTAAATGAGGGCAATGATTTTGCTGGCCTTACTGACTGCTAACACACAGTGCTTAAGTAGTTGGTCCTCAAACGAATACTTGTTGAAAACATCAAGATCTTTTACTTATTAAATTTATCTCCCAATGTGATTCTTTGAAAAAGTAACTGAACAAGTGTGAGCAAGTGTGAAGGTGCGGTATCTACCACTCACAATGACCTAGCTCAGGTGCCCAGGCTGTTACCCTGGGTTTCTTTGGAAAGGTGTGCACCAGAGAAGACTGAGAAGAGTGACGAGACTGGGAGGAAGGGAGTTCTGTGGCCTCCTCTGAGTTCCTTCACCGTGAGGATTAAAAACAATGCACTAGGTTAGGGGAGTAGTTTGACCCCTAGCCTAGGTTCAACCCCTTAAATGAAAGAGCAAACAAAAAGAGAAAGAGAACAACAGAGGAAAGAAAGTAAACTTGTGAGGTGCAACTGAAAAATACAGCAAATGTTTAAGGTTTTCTGTAATTATTACAATAAAAGACACATGGCCACGAATCCCACTCAGAATCTTCCCCCTCACTTCAAACACACTAGTCCCATCCACTTTCTGCAGCAGCTCTGTAGTCCACTTTCCTGAGTGTCTTTAGTTGCGCTGCTGTGGCTGTCTCAAATGTCATAAGTCAGTTCAAAATATTGCCCTTTCACAGTCATTTTGACTTCGGGGAAGAGCTGGAAGTTGCATGGTGCCAGACCCAGTGAGTAAGGTGGGTGAGGACACAGCATCATGTGTTTACGAGCTGCCTTCCCACTGGGTGGCACTTGGCAGCTGTATTCAGCAACTTGATCACACCTCAAAAAGACACTCACGAAAGAGGACTCCAGAACTGCTTCAGAAAGCGACAAGAACAATGGGCTAAGTGTGTGCAAACTGAGGGGGGTGTTGTGAAGGGGATTCACGCCAGTGTGTGTTTTACTGTAATGATCGCCCTTGTACCTGTAGTATGCCTGAACTTTCCAACATTCAGTGAAGCATTAAGAAGATGAGGGCATTTCACTTTCACAAATATCTCATGAGCCAGCCCAGTTCTCAAGGTGTTTAAAATATAACTGGCAACATCCTGAAAAGATAAATGAGGACGCAGCTATGTCTGGCGTCCTGTGATGGTACATACACATGTGTGGCTCCTCAGGGGTCAAGGTGGGAGAGAGAGCACGCAGGCTAAGTGTGCTGTGCTTTCTCTGAATTCCAGGTCATGCACATGTCCAAGAGCACACGTAGTGCGCACACACACACACATCGGCCTCTCTCCATGTCAGGCTGTTCTTCCTCCCTCCGGTCCTTTTCATCTTCACCCTCCCTGCCCCTTTTCCCTTAGGTTAAGCATACAGGAATGAAGTATATATTACTTGCTATTTCTTCCGCTAATTAGGTAGAATTTTATGTTCCTGCTTGGAACATTTCATACTTTCTCAATTACGTCACATTACGCCACCTGAAATCATACCACTTGCCTAGGGAGATGGTCTCTGCATGTTTTTGCTGTCCCTTCAGTGGCCTTTCATGGAATGTGGGTCCATCTCTGTGGTCTCTCCCACTGCAAACCTTTCTAAGGACAATACCAAGAACTGCCTTTCTTAGTCTAAAAAAAAAAAAAAAAAAACTGCACATTGTCTCTTCTTGGAATGTAGAATGGAAACCTGTTACATTCTCATCTGAAACCTGCAGTGACGTGCCATCTGCTGAGACTTTCCCATGGTTAGAACTGTTAATGGCTACAAAAACACAATGGGTCATAATTTTCCTTGTCATTACTATTGACATGTGACAATGACTTGCCGAAAACCATAGACCCATTTGTGGAACAGAACGCACAGTGGACAAGAAATGGTCTACAACATCCAACTGCCCGAAACCTCCAACCAAGCAGGTCTCACTAGGAAACTTTCTACAAAGTACTTTGAAAAATAAATAAATAAAACTAAAGGCAAGTAAATAACTAATAGCAAAGATGTTTCCCTGGGCCACATCCTAGACTATCAGAATGACAGTCTGTAAGTGAGCTCTATAAGGTGGAGAAGAAAATGACCAGCCACAGGGATAAAAAGTGTCTCACCAGAGCAAGTGACACTGGGACAAAAGAAATGTGCAACAGCAAAAGAGGTCACAGTGCATCCATCTGATTCTTAAGTGACAATAACTTGGAATTTAGTCAAGAACAATATTCATTGCCCCAGATGTCTGGGAAAAAATGGCAACTTTGTGTTTTGTATGAAAAGTAAGCCAGTTCCTATCAGTGTCACAAGTATTTGATGGGAAGAGACTCAGCCACACTGCGTGGAGAAGTCCAGTTGTTATCAGGGTTGTTTCCACATACTCCACTTCCTCACCCCTGCGGGAGGGCTGTGCCACCCCATCCCTCCGAAGCTCATCCCACCCATGTGATCGGCTTGGGCCAATCAAATCAGGGTGAGGTGCCCTGGTTCACACACTGGTAGATGTGCCAAAGAGCAATTAGCCACATTCCCTTCCTCCTGACATAAGGGATGGTGAGCAACACAGAATGCAAGGGACCCTCCTTGGAGCCTGGCCTCTGAGTCCTCAGACTGAATGGTCTTTCCTGCTGACTTCCTTTGGATGATCAGAGTAAGCAAGAAATAAATTGTTGAGACAAGTTGCAGAGACTTTAGAATGGTTACTGAAGTAACAGATCCTCAGGTCAAAAATTACATATTGACAAGTTTAGGAATTTGAAACTTTCTGTCTGAACATACCAATACAGGACAGAATCACTCTGCCCAAAATAAAAGGACCTTCCTATACAAAAAACTGCTTTTCGACAAACAAATCATTTGATTGTAAGGAAGCCTGAAAATGTGAAAACAAATGCAAAGGCAGCAAAAAAGGAAAAGAAGATGGCAAGAGGTTAGCTTCTTGGGGAGATGCTGACAGGGGGAGAAAATGTCCCACTGGAGCTACTTCCAAAGAGCAGAGAGGTGCAGAATAGACGAGGGGACAGCGGCTGTCTGCCTGTCTGCAAAGGCCTCTGCGTATGCACAGCAGAGAGCCCTACAAGTAACTCCCCAGCTGCCTCCACCAAGCTCATCTCCCAAAAGGTACAGATATGGCCATGATTATGTCAAGCAAAGGGAACTCTGGGTAATAGACCCTCAGACTTAAAAGTACAGTTTACAAGCTCAGGAAGAATAAGCTCTCTTTTCCTGTTCTTCCTTGGGGCATCTGTGAATGGCAGGGCCAGCAGCCAAGGAGCCACAGAACTCTAGGGTCAGGGCCAAGAGGTGGACAGAACTGGACCACAGTGGCCATGGCAGAGGGTCTTGGGGCCAGTGAGGCCGAGGCCAATGAGGCAGCTAATGCTACTGTGCCAAGGTCCAGTACACACAAGGGAAATGGGCCAGTACACAGGGGAACAGGGTCCAGTACACAGGGGAACAGGGTCTAGTACACAGGGGAAAAGGGTCCAGCATGCAGGGGAACAGGGCCCAGTACACAAGGGAACAGGGTCCAGTACACAGGGGAACAGGGTCCAGTACACAGGGGAAAAGGGTCCAGTATACAGGGGAACAGGGTTCAGTACACACAGGGGAACAGGCTCCAGTACACACAGGGGAAACAGGGTCCAGTGCACAGGGGAACAGGGTCCAGTACACACTGGGGGAACAGTGTCCAGTACACAGAGGAACAGGGTCCAGTACACAGAGGGGGAACAGGGTCCAGTACAAACAGGGGGAACAGTGTCCAGTACACACAGAGGGAACAGAGTCCAGTACACAGAGGAACAGGGTCCAGTACACAGGGGAACCGGGCCCAGTACACAGAGGGGGAACAGGGTCTAGTACACAGAGGAATAGGGTCCAGTACACAGGGGAACAGGGTCCAGGACACAGGAGAACAGGGTCCAGGGCACAGGGGAACAGGATCCAGGACATGGAGGAACAGGGTCTAGGACACAGAGGGGGAACAGGTTGAGGTACACACAGGGGGAACAGGGTCCAGTACATAGGGGAACAGGGTCCAGTACACAGGGGAACAGGGTCTCGTACACAGAGGGGGAACAGGGTCCAGTACATAGGGGAAGAGGGTCCAGTACACAGAGGAACAGGGCCAGCCAAACACCTGAGAAGTCACTGAAAGCTGGAGGCACAGCAGAAGGAAGGGACAGATGGGAAAGGAATGGGCTATGGAGAAGTAAACCATCCTAGATGCGACTTCCAAAGCAGCTTAAAGCATGATATCTTTCTGCCTGACAAAAATAGTTATTTTATTTTTTTATACTTTGCTTCATAACAATCTATTAATTTATTTCATCTTGTAAAAATGAAAACATCAGATAAAACCCAACAGTGCTTTTTACGTGGCCTTATCATGGAAGTCTATCACGCAGACTTTAAGTAAGGAGTTCAGCCCCAGGAACATCTGTAAACTCTAAAGTGTGTGTGATTTCCCTTAGAGATTCTTCTAGCTTTTTATGGAAAACTTTCTTCCAAAAGTCTTACAAGAACAACAAGCAAGTCTGTTGCGATGGCAGCGTGTGATGCCGAATGTCTATTTTAAATATCAATCTCCTAAATATCTGAGAACCATTCACTGGACATTTATAGGTACCAAACTGAGCTTTTTATACTGCAAACTGCCTTCATGCTTTCCTACTACATGAAAACAAATTGTATTTCTTGAGCTTAGCTGAGACAATTATAGGAGAGCTGAAACACCCAGGCCCTTCCTCCACAAGACTCTTCCACAACACGACAGCCAGCTCGCCTGCAGCCAGCTCTCCTGGGTTGTTCCTTACATGCAGCAAGCTTCACAAAGCCCTTCTACAACCAACATACCAGGATGATACATGACCGAGGGAAACTCTTTATCCTCAGACTAACCGATCCTCATTGCCTCTCTTTGGTCCAAGGAGAAAAATCAGAGCCAAGAAAAGCCAAAATAAGACATTGCCAAAGGACTGCTGAAAGCAGCTTATAAGAAGGCCAGGACAAGAGTGCGAAGCCAGGGGGAGTGAGGGATGAGTCAGGGGACCAGGGCTCGTTGCTTTACTGTTATTTCTGGCTTTGGGGGTTTTTTCCCATCAACTCTAGATGTCTTCCTAAAAGTCAGTCTCTGTCAGGTCCCTGTACGTGATTCCAAAGCCATGATCATCACAAATTCAAACAAATGAGCCAGCAACCAGCAAGCACTTTGCCAGGAGATGGTCCCAGGCAAAGCGGTAACACACGCAATGACTCTGGCATCCAGGTCAGCACAAGGTAGCTGGGCAGCCAGTCAGGCCACCCAACCTGGAGCTCAGCCTGGACACTCACAAAGGGAACACCCCAAATGACCCCCCTTTCCCTACTACCAGCCCCACCTTCTGCCTGTCTTCCCGCTTCCTCCATGGGCCCCCCATCCTCTGTGTGACCTTGACTTAGCTCCTGTGCTTGGTAACTGTGCCCATTGGACCCAGGCTTTGGGAGTCTGTCTGGCTCAGCAAAAGCTCTAAGCCACAGTTCCGTTGCAGCCATCTCTCCCTACATTGTCACCTCAGACTCAGCATCTCACCACTCACATGAGCATCCAAGAGAAGAGAATAATTTTGGCAAAATGACAACACCAGGGTCTCTGTGTCCCCAGATGGCACGCATTTCCACAGGGTAAAAGAGCCCGAGCCAAGCCTGAGCACATTAAGTGCAGACACCAGGAGTGCAGGGGCAGTGGCACCCTCTAGGGGCCTCTGCTGAGCACCTTCATGCTCACCTCCAGTCTTCCACATGGGTAAGAAAAGCACATGCCAGCTGGGCATGGTGGTGCACCTCTACAGTCCCAGCACTCAAGAGGCTAAAGCAGGAGGATCGCTGCAAGTTCAAGGCCAGCCTGGGCTATATGGTGAGACTCTGTCTCAAATCAAAACACAAAAATTTTGCTCAAGGTCTTAAACCAAAGAAACAAACAAAAAGACTCAAAAGGATCAAGCCGAAGAGATAAAGGTTTGGGTTCCTAAATGCCCACTGGACGTGTGGCTGGGGCTGGATGGCTCAAGCTAGAAAATAAACTGAGTGACATCAATCTAGGCAGCTCTAGAGTCCACAGACGAAGTGACGCTCGCAGGTTTTTATTAACTTATTCATCCCTCCAACGCAGACTTACGGAGCACAAACAAAACCTAGGTGGTTATAGGAACTACAAGTGATGTAACAGCATGATTTAGACAGAGAAGATGAAGCAGACATCTTCTACTGCTATGACAATGAAGTACTGTTCTTTGGGGGGAAATATTCACATTGCAATACCCTTCCTGTGATCAGCAACATATCCTTTATGTGTTCCAAGGTATTCTGGAAAGCTAACTTATTCCAAAACCTAAAAGCTGCTGAAAGGAGGGGAGCAAGGACAGGCGGCTACAGAAAGGAAGGGACACAGCCTCAGTAAAAGAGAGGAAGTTGTGGGCTAAGAGGTATAGGAAAAGGTGAGAAATTTACTGAGTTTGTCATGTAGGTAGCAGAAAGGGGGAAAGTCCACTGAGAAGAAGGCAGTGTAGTTTTCTTTGAGACAAGCTCTTGCTAAGTTGCCCATACTGGCCTCAAGTTTGGCAATCCTCCTGCCTCAGCCTCCCAAGTGGCTGGAATTACAGGTGTGCACCAGCATACCTGGCTCTAGTGATGTTGTTTAGGACCACCTGGATTGACTTCCCTTCTACTTCTTTCCCTCCTCTCTCCTTCCTTCATTCCTCCCTTCCTTCCCAGACATAGGCAACCACCAGTTCCAACTGAGCTGTCCCTTGCAATCTGCCCACCCATCACAATCCCTATCTTGGGTTTTGTCACTGGGCATAGAGCAGCGGCACGGTCTCCAGGTGGGATTCATCAAGACTGGCTCTCACTGTGCCCTGCACACCTGCTTGCTAGGGCTCTGCTCCAGGAGTCCCTGGTTGTTCACTCAGGCTCCACTCTGCCTAGAATGACCTGCCACCCTCTCCACCTGGGAGGTCTGTGCCACCTGCTTTAGACACCCAGCTACCTGTTCTCCCGATCACTTCCTGCATTATAGCAGGTGCAACAACAGAAAACAATGCATATTTGCTGAATTAAATAAAGCAACACCTGCTTAGGTCAACAAAGAAAGGCAAGTCTTCTCTGCCACAGGCCCTCTGGAAGCTCTTCCTACCCAAGTCTACCCAACCTCTGCACCCCACAAGCATATCTCAAACTAGCTCCCCATCACCCAGGTAACAACAACACAAAGGACTCAGCGAGGCCCGCAAACCTCGGCCCGACACCAGTCGCTCTCTACTCTGGACACCCACCTCCCTGCACTTCTCGGGTACGCAGCCCTCTCTTGCCCCTCTCTGCTCTGCACTTGCTGTCTGGTCCACCTGGAATCCTTCCTGACTGCTGTCTTCTAGGACATTCCCATTTATTATTTCACTAGGGCTGTTGCCATCTTCTCGGCAAAGCCAGCTCTGACCTCCCTTTGCTGACCTCTCAAGTACTCATGGCTCCATGGACCCTTCTAGTACCAGGAATGTCTTATCAGTAAGTCACGCAATCACCCTGGAAGGGAGCTACTCTTTGTCCCATTTCATGGCAAATTTGAGAAACACTGGTCTCACAATTTTCTGGAGCAAAAGTGGGCAAATCTTCTCTGCCACGGGCCAGACAGTATTTTAGGGCTGGTGGGTTATTCAGTCTCTACTGCAAGTCCGCAACTCACACTGTAGTGCAAAAGCAATGGCAGCAAATAAATGAGAGTATTCAGTGAAAGTTGATTGTACAAAACCAGGTGGAAGGCCTTGTTTGGGTCAGAATTTGCTCATCGCAGCTCCAGAGACTTAATCCAGGTTCACCAAATGAGGGTGAACCTGATAATATGGGAAATCAAAACCCAACCTCTGCCCTCAGATTACTCCCTCATCCCACACCTGTACTGCCAGTGGTCTCGGCCTTTACACAGTCACTCTGCAGACAAATCCACAGTCGGTGCTCAGCAGCTGCTTATGAGATAGGAATCAGAGAACAAGTAGTCAGGATTCTATTAGGCAGTAAGGACAGCAGTCTCAAAATGGAATGAAGAAGCCCTAAAACATCTGCCAGGTCCTCTGGCTATCAGGAACCTCCCGAGGGTGACCAGGCACTGGCTCAAGGGCACCCTGCATGGTCCTGAGTGACACTGCACAGACTGGACCCCGGAAAGCATGGTGTCCTATGGGGCGGAGAGCGTATCACTTGTGCCGTGGCTGGGCTCCCTTCTAAACCCCTTAAAGACCCCTGCACAGAGACGCTCTGCAGCCTCCTTCTCAGGCCCCTTCCAGCTGGCAGAAGCTTTACTTCCTTGTTTTTTATTTCTTCCGGATATATTTGCTTGTGCCCAGCCTCCTCCACCTGTGGTTTCACTCTTTGTCACTGGAGGACACAGCCCCACTGTTCCCATTTCAGTTACAGAAATGAACTGAGTGGGACAGAAATGGGGCTCGAAGGAGGATGCCCGTGCCAAGCTTCCACCCCCAACCTTTCTCTAAAGAGAAATCAAACCTTCGCTATATGCTCCTGTCCCGAGTACTGACCTCCTGCACAAAGGCAGGCTCCATTTCTAAGATAAACATCCACTCCGAGGCTTCACACCATGCCTCCCGAGTGTACCTGGCTTTCATCTCATTTGCTGATGTTACTGGTTATAAAAACAACACTGCTGAAAGCAAAGAGAAATAAGCTTCCAAGGACTGTGGGTCTCAGTGTTCACCCTAGGCAGCAATACACTCAGGTGTTCCCGAGCATCGGTCCACGGCACTGATCAGTGCTGCTCGATCCCCGACCTTCTCAAGCTAGGGAACACAATAACCAGAAAAAGAGACAAAGGAAGTTAAGTTCATGCAGGAGATGCTTACTGAGTTATAAACCTCCTGAGGGCAGGGATCATGTCTTACCCTGGCACAGACAGATTAACTGGCATATACTAAAACATGTTTGGTGGTGTGGTCAATGAGTTAGTTTGTGAAGCTATGCACCAACATAACTAAGTTTGCCAAAATGCATGCATTCTCCAAATTCCCTCAGGTACTCTTTAAGGTTAGAAATATCCATGGGAGTTTCAAAAGCTTCTGGGTGTGAGTGGGGAGAAGTTCGGGCCCTCCTTTATCCAGCAGACTTACCATCCTGAGTGTCTGGACTCAGGATCTGGGTCCGCAGCTCCTCCAGGCTAATTCCCAGGCACCTGCAGATCTCCTCGGGGCTGTAGGGCTCAGGGTGAAGAGCGTCCTCAGTGACCAACAGCATCTCTTCCAGGCTGATCCCTAGTTGGGCCTGTACCTCCTCCAGCCGCAGGACTTTGTCCCATTGTAAGCTTTTGTGCCTAGCCAGGAGCTGCAAGTTCAAACCAAGATAATGGTCAGTTTCCATTTCAGCATCTGATGTGTGCTATTTTAATTAGCCAGATTCAACTTGTAGCTATTTGGTCATTTTCTTTTGTTTTGATTTTTCCATCCAACCTTTCCAAATTCCCCACCATTGCTTGGCAATGCCTACTGGGTTCAGATGTTTGGAATTAAGCATGCCAACACGCCCGTATGACACTCAGGCTAGTTAAGTACCAGTACTAGGACACATACACATGTTCAACTCATTTTGATTAGTTGATTTTTCTTCCTAACAACACATTCCCTCAGGGCTATTTTTTTTTAATTATTTCATTCTTTTGTCCCAATTCGGTCCATCCCTAGTACCTCCTTCTATATCAAACCTGGAGAAAACTCCTTGACACTCATGTGACCTGGATCCCCAACTTCATTAGAGCACTTCCTGTTTACTACATACCTTTTTGAAAATGACTAATGAGTTTAAGTATCTGGGCACTTGAAGTAAACTCCCGGATTTTACATGGAAACCGCTCTGGTGACCTTATGAAAAATCACTTCATTCGGGCGCCAGTACTAGTAGAGCGTGTGCTTCTCCACCCTCAAGAAAAAGAGCTGGCTTCCAACAGTGTCCTGGCCCAGCCCCACAGCAGGCGAAGTACTCACCAGCTCCATGCACGCCCCCCCCCCCCCGGGGCACACTTCTCTCATTCTCCCTGAACCACTGGCAACCCTCAGAGCAGGGGACAATCAAAACAGTGATGGTTTCTCTTGCCAGGATCTAAACAATTCATCGCCTGGGAGTGAGGACAGCAGGTGCAGAAAAGAAGCGAGCAAAAAAATGGGAAATCTGTCTTCAGGGAAATGTGCATCTGATTTGCTCTGCCATTGTGCTGGTGATTTGATTTTCTTTCCTACAGGAAGCAGGATTTACCGAAGGCTATTAAGATTTGGTTAGGGACGCTCACTTCTGAAGAATGTTAATAACAGAAGTTCTCATATTCATTAATCATCTTTTTTAAAGCCCTGGCTCATACATTTGAAAGGAGTTAACGATTTTAATGCAGAACTAAGAAAAGAGACAATAGAATTCGGTTTCTCTATTCAATTATTTCACAGAACATGGTGCCACTTTTAAAAGCAAGCACATGAGTGAAGACCTTTCTTCTGGCCTTCTTTGCTTAGCACATTTGGTTAATGTTGATTAGCAGTGCTGGGTTGACAGCTCTAACCTGGTCCACTCATTCATTTACTGAATCCTTTCATTCCTGGTCTATATTCCAATCCATCCAAAAATAATCTGAGACAATCTATAAAGACATACATAATATAAAACTAAAACAGAAATACAATATATTTACTCTACGTGGAAAGAGAACCTAACTCAGTAACCTACAACATATCCAGAATGCAACAAAAATAATATATTGCTGTGTGGTTTAAAATATACTTTGGGGGCTGGGGATACAGTTCAGCAGCACAGCGCCTAACTGGCAAGTGCAAGATCCTGAGTTCAATTGCCAGTACCAAAAAAAAAAAAAAGAAGTAAAACATATTTTAAAATTTCTCGTAGTTTTCAACCACCCTGTGAGATAGGTGTTACCGCTCCATGTAAGAGGTGAGAGGAAGGTGCTTTTCTAAGGTCACCTAACTGGAAAACATCAGCATTGGAAGCTGAACCCAGACCTACAGCTCTTCCCTGCTTCAAGGCCACATTTGTGATGCTTATGTGTTCAAAACAGCACCCAGGTCTTAAAATGTATTTCTAAGCATAAGCTAGGGTCTGTGCTAGAAGTGAGTGTTCCAGTGATTTAAAAACACTCTGACAAATGGATTCCTTCTGGGAGGAGGAAAGGGAAAAGAGAAACCTCAGGGACCATCCTCGATGATAAAAGCGGGCACTTTCTTTCTTCACTGGTACATGTTTGCAGCACACATGCTCACATTCTTTGTGGGGAGCTGCTACACGTCCGTAACACTTCTTCACTCTTTTTCTCAGCTTTGTCCCTTCCCCCCTCCACCTCTTGTTCCATCTCCCTACTTCCTGTTAGCTATCTTGTATTTTGCTCTTTATTCATTCTAAGAGTCTTTGGGTCAGTCCAGCCTCACCTGAGGAGAGCGCTGGCGGCCCAGTGGCTCACTTCGCCGGAGCTGGGGCTCCCGGTGCCTCCGCCCTCGTTCGGCAGCCTGAGCCACACAATCCCACCACACTGAAGGAGTAAGACAGGAAAGCCACTGAAGCCATCAGAAATTTGGCTCAGGAAGCAGAAAGATGGATTGCAGATGAGGGAAGAAGGTGCCTAAGACTGCTGTTGTTCAAAGACAGAAATCTGTGAGGGAATTCATCACTCAAAACCGTGGTGCCTGGCCTACTTCACATGTGTGAGAGGCCGGGCTGAGTCAGAGCTTCGGGTCATTTCGTCACAAGTTCCTCACTCAGCAGCTGGGTGAGGAAATAAGAGAAAGCAGTTCTTTGTTAGCATCCCCTGTTTTCTTTTCACCACAAAAAATATTGAATTCACACCACTTCTAGGAGGTTCCTGTGCCCCACTCTGTGGGCAGAACAGTAGGTGGCGAGCACTTCGCCCACAGTTGAGGAAAGGGCTGGGCGCCTGAGCCAGCCTGGCTTCTCTCAGATGCAGTTCTGGAAGTAAGACTTCAAGGGCCAGGACATGTGGCAAGGTAGTGCTAAGAGGCTCCCGCAGAGAAGCAGAAAGCAAGGTCAACAGGAGGCCACCGATGTGGGTGGGCAAGATGTGCAGGTATAAGACAATGTGACTCACCCAAGGCTGAGGAGCTGGGCCTCCCACTCCCACACATCTCCACAGGCCAAGGCTGCTCCCCAGTGTAACTCCCTACCACTCGCAGGTCGTCCCAACGCAAACTAAAATTCTGAGTGCTCCCCTCCACCCAGAAAAAGCTCCCGATCCAAGGCCAGCCAGAGATGCCAAGAAAAAGGTGTGGGAGGAAAACTGCAAGGACCTGTCTCTAACTCAGGAGTCACCCACCAGGATCCAGCTCTCTCTGACTTTCTCCTTGCATCAAATCTTCTCACCACAGGGCAGAAAGAGGGAAGGGGAAAAATTACCTCTAAAACAGAAATTCATTACACAAGCTGTTTTCCACAACAAAAGCATCTGTAGTGTTGTTTCTGGTTATACAATATAAGTCACGTATGCTTATTGCAAAACTTTTAAACACATAGAAGTATGAAGTACATCCCCGCCTCCCGCAAAAAAAAAAAACCTTGACATAAATCATCTGGAATCGTTCCAATGAGCTAATCGCCCACTGCCACTTTGGTAGTCCTTATTGGTACCCCGCATTTCTCTACGCAAACCTGCACACATAGTTTGACATAGTAGAGCCATAAGTTGCTGCTTTAATTGTGGATACTTTTTTAGTTGACCCTTCCCCTTCTGCCAACTACAGAGCCCTTCCTCAGTACCCAGCAGGCTTGGTTCTGCCGTGACTGTGCACCATTCCTAACCACCATGAGCATTTTCACCACCTTGCCCTTGCCCCAGCTTAGTCGACCCCGTAGTCGTGTTTGCACAACAGTTTAGAGGCCACAGAATCAGCCCGGTGGTGCAGAACCCTCCCTGACCTCAGGACACCCTCTCCTCTCTCCGAGGCAATCCTGAGCATCGTGCTCAGGGTCCCATCCACACCTGGCTCCTAAGAGATACGAGGGGAAGAACAGAGGCTAAACGGGCCTGTACTTCTGCACTCATTTAAAACATGTCACCCAAACCTTAATATATTACTGCCTTTCCTCTTGCTGGGACAAGACACTCAACACCCACAACCTAAAGGAGGGGAGGGTTAATTTGGCTCATGGCTCAAGGGATTAGGTACATGGTTTACAGCTCCAAAGCAGGGACATCAGGGCAGAAGGACATGGCAGAGGAAATATGCTCACCCAATGACAGTCAGGAAGCAGAGCAAGAGGAGGAGCCAGGGACAGGAATCCACCCTTCTAGACCCCAGCTCCTAACAGCACATTCAGCTATGAAACTCATCACTGTGCAAATCCACTGGTGAGCATAGCACCCCCCACACACAATCCAATCACCCTCCGCACACATAAGACTTTGGGGGACATTTAGAGAGAAACTATAACCTTTGGCCTGAAATTCCCAGTAGGTAAAATGAGGTGTTCAACGGCTACTTCACAAACTATTGTGAAGACTAAGATAATAACGCAAACATGTGGCATCTTGCCCAGAAGACATATCCTAGGAGAATGGAGTTCCCTTCCTATGGACGTTCTCCTGCCTCCCTAAGGAGTTCTCTCTCCTGACTCTTATCTATGCCTTCAAACATATACAAATGTTTCCTCTCCTAAAAAAAATCTTTAGTTTTCATTTCTCCACCACTCCAGTGGCCATATGCACTTCTCAGGGCCTTCTCCGATCAGCGAACGTGGCCTCCCGCAGATTCTCATCTCTAAAACCACTGACAAGACCATTGGCTTTTGCTCTGTTATCTTAGTCTTTAAGGAATCGGTGAGGAACTCTACCCAGTGATAAGCTGCTCTACTAAAAAACACAGGATGTGGGAAAAGCACAGACAAAAGCATTCCGGCTCATGGGCGTGGGGAGACGGCCCTGGAAACTTCCTCATAGGAATGGTGTCTACGCCATGAGGAAGACAGACAACCAGCCACAGGGGACCTCACATTCAATCCTAGGTCCGGGATAGCGTCCTCTTTCACCCCAATACACTAAGACTCACTTCTCTTTAATCAAGTACAAAGTTTCTGCTGCCAGAGTAATATTTCTAAAATTCCCCACTAACAGAATTCATGGGTCCTCACTGTTTCCTGGACCAGCCTGCCTGATACTTAAAACAGTACCGAGGCCCTGCCACAGTCTGGCTGCAGAGAACACACCTTCCTCCCCCTTCCCAGCCTCCATGTTGCGACGTGCACCCACAATTCCTTGAAAACTCCACGCTGGAGTCTTGGCAGAGTGCGCCTCACTGAATCAGCAGAAGGAGTGAAGCAGGCTGCATTCTCGGGTACTTGGTTTCTGTCTGATGAAATTAGATTGCCAAGACCTGAGACTGTTATGCTAACTCTATATTTTATCACCAGACAATGGACAAGTTCCATATTGACCACTAAGTGACAGAGTGAGTAACAGCTTCTGACCAGACGCCCCTCTAAAGAATCACTGTAAATTCTCCTTCAAGTGTCAAAAGACCACATGAAACTCTCCCCTCATTGCTTCGTAAGTCACCACAAAGAGCTCAAGGTATGCCAAAAGCAGCAGCATAATTTCCCTTCCCTACGTAGCTTACCATGACACTTACTATTGACTTCACGCATTCTGGTCCTCAATACAACCAAAGGGTACTCTCTTTTACAGACATAAAATATTTCTCGAAAATTTTAAGTCACTAAATATGTGTAAAATTTTGTGCTCATGAAAGATCCCTGGACACTTTGTTAATTTCAGAGCATAAAAATGCTCCTCACTTAAAAGTATCATTTACGCAAGTAATAATTATAAATCTCTATTGAGTTTGCTTTGAAATGTTTTTAATTTTGGTTGAAATGCTCTATAAGACTCTGACTTTTAATGAATCTAAATCAATTCGTTTTTGAAAGCTGGTGGACAGAGACAAAGAGGCAGAGAGAGAAAGAAAATTTCCACACAGAAGAAACTATGAATATTAAAGCAAAACAAGTAAAAAGCACCTACACCGGTTTAGTGTGCTCCCTTGTGCTAAGCAGATATTAAAGGTGCTAGAGTTCAGAAAGGGATTTTTGAAAGGTACGGGGGGAGGAGAAGTACGTGTTGCTCCTTACAAGCTTGCCCCGTGGAGTTGTGCCACCATCTTATTTTCGGGGCTACCCTGATTAGTCATTCTCCCCTGAAACTGTGTCCAGACCGTCTGCAAGCAGAAGGTTTATCATACCAATATAGGCTTCTTTCCCTTCTATACATGAGAATTTATTTCCTTATTTAATGTGACCATTTTCAAGCAAAAAATAAATTATTCACATGTTGCCAAAAATGGAACACAGTACAGAGAAAACATGGTTTAACAAAACCTCAGCCTCTGTTTCTAAGCAAAAGCATTTCCCTCCCACCAGCATCTCTATGTACGGCTCCTCTTAGCAGTTTTCACTTATTTTACTTGTGTAGAGAACCTTAGACTCCAGTGATCTACAGTAAGAAATATGGTGTAGAAACATTCGCCATTGTCAGTCTTTCACTTTTCTTTCTGCCATGTTGTAGCAGAGAGAAAAGTTTATAGTATTTAAAGCACTGTGTTTTATCTACATCAGGTGGGGGCAATCTGTGCCAAAAAGCCAAACTCAGATGCCAATTTCATGAGCAAAGTACCTCTACACTGGGACAGCAGAGCTAGCCTCGGAAGACATCCTCAAGGACAGAAGGGTCTGGCGTGGATTAGGGCTTCGGCTACTATAGCTTCCAAAACAGACTCCCTTCGCAAGTTGACTCAAAAGATATTCCTCACATGCTGGTGCCTCTGACTACCAAGGCTCAGCCCCACAGTTGCATGCCTCGTCCTCTTCTTGCCCTGTGGAAGACAGCAGTCATGCCACAAACCCATTTCCCTGTCTCCTGCTTCTTTAAGCTCACCTGAGCATCTGGGGGAAGACACCTAATTGCGTGATCAAACTTGGAGAGCAACGTTGTGTATGTCTGAGGTCTCCGCAGGAAAACAACTCTTACTCATCAACCTTAAGACAAATAATCAACAAAAGTAAGCCCTTGAGCAAATAAGACACTAATCTTTCCCATCTCCTGAAAAAGGAAGTTTCTCCTGCAGGAGAAAAGTTCACTTAAGCCCGGTTATTGAAAAGTTTACCGCACTACTTTATCTCCACGTATGCACCGACTTGGTGCTGTGAAGAGCTTAATGTTACAACATCTTTCTACATAAATTTTAGAAATTATCTCAATGACTAAATTCCAAATAGAACACATGTGGATCTTGATTTTTTTAAAAACAAATGTGAATCTCCCAAGTTTCCCACAAACGACAACAACAATAACAAACCCCTTTATTTCTCTGGCTCATCATATCTCTCCCCTCCCCACTTTCACAACCTCCTGGACTAGAAGTAAGAAGAAAAGTGCTCAGTCAGTCACAAGAGCTAATTACGCCTCACACATCTCCACAGGGCCCAGGTCAGTGCTAGGCACACATGACACACTGGTCAAAATGGTGTGAAATGGAGCATAATAAGTAGGGGAAACAGGGAGAGATCAGTTCTGTACCCAGTAGGTGCTTATCCTGTGGCCACTGTAGCCTAAACTCTACAGCAAGCATTAGGGATTAGCATTAGCATTAAGCGTTTACAAGATGGGGCCAAGGCATAGCACAGTGGTACAGTACTTGCCTAGCATGGACAAGGCCTTGGGTTCCAGCACTAGTGCCACAATAAAAGAAAAGAATTTTTAAAACTTGAAAAAAGTTAACAAGGTGGACATAATCTCACCTCTTGGCTAAATTCAAATCTGAAAGAGGAGATGAGTGTTAAGCAAATAGCAGTGGTAAGTAGCACCACTGAGAAACGCATCTTCTGTAACATGTCGGGGGTCCCTCACTTAGTTCAGGGCCGGCCTTCTTGTGGGACATTCACTAAGGCTTTTAAGAGGCTGGGAGAAGAGTGTCCCAGGCCTGTGCAAAGCCCCTGAGCTGAGAGTGAATCTCGGGCTGCAGAGTAAGGAGAGTAGGGGATGTGAAGACACACAGAATGCGTCCAGGCCTCAGATCTTACTTATGGTTCTCCAGGTGGGGGTGAGAACTTCTTACTTAAATCCAGTGAAACAAACAGCTTTTGAAAGGTGGTAAGAGAGGGGGCTCCCTGACCAGATTTAATTTTCTAAACAAGTATTATAATTTATTGAATGAGTGGATCAAGGGTGTGTGAATGTGGATGAAGGGTGTGTGGTACTGGATTAGTCCCTTCATTGGATTCTCATGGTTTTGGGTGTGGGTAATGAGAAGCTCCATCCTGGGGGGAAGCGGCATCAGCCACAAGGCATGTAGTCCAGATGGGATGAAAGAGGAAGGGAGGACTGTTAGTGCTGGCTGTTCCCTGCCTGCCTGCCATGGACTGGTTCTCCTCCATAATGCCCCTCTACTATGCCACACTACCTTGGAGCCAGCTGAGTGCAAACTGAAACCTCTACAAACTGTGAGCTGAAATGAAACTTTCCTCCTTTAACTTGTGGCTGTTGGGTATTTTATCTCAGCAAGGAGAAAGTAACTAAGACAAAGTTATGAGAAAAACATTGAGTTCAACTTGAACACACTCAGTTTTACAGGTCTATGATTTAGTGAAGCAGAGATGCTGAACATAAACTTTGGAGCTTGGCCAAACATTTGGAGCATTGGAGACGTTCACTAGGAATTCATAGGCACAGAGCTAGAAGCAGAGGCTACAAGAGGGCATGAGATCAGGACAGGAGAGAAGAAAACAAGAAAGAAAAACTGAAGGCCATGGCCAACACCTTGAAGAATGCCATATGTAGGGAACCCTGCAGATTCAGTAGCAGCTCTGTGGGACCAGATCTACTCTAAACATGAAACATAGGCTCAAATCACTTGGGAAGTCAATCAGGCCCAGCTGGGTCATGAGAGTTTGAGAGGAATAAAACAAGATATGAAATTGTTACTCAAGAGCAAGTAGGCTCCGGTTGTGGCTGGTGAAGGTCAGGTGGTAAAATCCATCAGCTCTGCAGGAAAGTGATCAAAGGAAGGTGGAAGAAAGCACAGTGGTGTTCTTTTCTCAGCCTCCAACTTTCGTTTTCTCCAGCTTCCTAGTCCTGTCACACACTCCTCTAGATCTTCCATGGCATTTAATGTCCGTGTGCCTTTTCAGAGTACTAGATGCCTTGATCACACACTGACCACTTCCTATTCGGTATCCCCCTAACTTAACCCTCTGCTCCTTCTATTCATATGTCCTGAACCGTTGTAAACATTCTCCCACTGTTAGGTATGCAACACTGCTACGTGAGTCCTTCCAAAGGAAATTACGGCTTGACTGGCAAGGGTCTTCTAAGCATGCAAGAGCTGCCAAGACCCCTTCTGTTGTGTTTCCCTACTAGGTGTGGAGACAGTTTCTTTCTGGGGCCAGGGGGTCAAACCACATCTATATTTTTGGAGTGACCAGCAATAGCCCAGTACAAAAATGTTGCCTCTGACCAAGGGAGTGAAGCTGCCAAGATTTTTGTTGACCAAACAAGACCAGCTGTCATCAGTCCTGTCAGTTGTTCCCAACTGTCTCTCTCCGCCTGTAGACCTGACCCATGGGCCATGCTTCACAGATACCAACTGTCCTCTCCGCCATAGTGCTGCTCCACAAGACCCAACTGAGGAGTCCACATCATTTCCAAAGAGCTGGAGGGCAAAGGACACATCCACACTCATCGGTGTATCTGTCTCCTGTCTTGGAAGTCTGTTTACTCCATACCCAGAGACCTTCTGTTGGAATGTTGCTGCCAGAAGGTTGCTTTAAGCTACAAACTAAGACAGAATAAGCAGAAAAAAGACCCACAAAAAGCTACTTCACATTTCCCGTGTATGCTGTGCTCGTACCTTGGCGGCCAGCCGACACTCCATCACCCTGGTGTTGAAGTGGGAAGTCGCTGCCTTGTTCATCTCCACACAGCTGTTGGCGATCACAAACACTGCTCCACTTGGGAGCTTCACATCAGTTGCCCTCAGAGGACCAAATTCTATCAACTTGGCCTATTGGAAGACAAAGGACCATGTGATACAATTTATAAGGGTTCAAAAAATGTTCAAGAATTGATGCACTTGTTTACCTTACCAAAGTCTTCCTTCAAAATGCACTCATTCATTTAAATGTTACAGATGGCATCCCAGCCCTAGAGACAGAACCACAACCAAGACACACAGCACCCGTCCCCACAGAGCCTGGAGTCTAGTGAGAAAGACAGTGGACAGGTTATGTCTCCAGGCCATAAGTGTAGCAGAGGAAGAACAGGGCAGTGTGCTGAATGGAAACAGTGAAACTGATTAGGCACAGACTGACAAGGTCTCCTTTGAAAAAGGGAAATCTGACCTGAACTCTCAAGGATGAGTGGGAGCAGGGCAGACACAGACTTTCTTTTCCCAAGCGGTGTCAAGCTGGGCATGGGTGGCACATGCCTGTACTCCCAGCACTTGGGTGGCTGAGGCAGGAGGATCACTGTGAGTTCAAGACCAGCCTGGGCCACAAAGTGAGCTCAAGGCCAGCCTGAACTGCCTAGGGAGACTTTGTCTCAAAAAGTCAAAAAAAAAGAACCACCACACAAGGTGTCAAGAAGAAGAAAGAACACACGTGTGTTCACGGGCAGCAATGCGGGGTGTTAGTGGAGGTTTGAGCAAGGAAACTAGGCTAGCGCTGGGGATCTGGAGAGGATGTGGAGAGAGGCTGGGCTGGAGCAGTAACCCAGGGTCAGTGGCAGAGATCTCTGCAGGTCCAAAGAGCATGGCGAGTTCTGAATCTGACACTGGACTCCTGCCATCATGTCTGTTTGTCAAGTCTCATCTAAACTCCCAGAGACTTTTCTTAGTGTTAAATCAAATTCCCTGAGGCCTCGTGGCTTTGGCTCAAGGGTATCAACGGCAAATAGAACTAATGAGAAGGAGTCCAGGTGACCTGAGAAAAGAGCCCAAGTCTGTAGGAATGCGATGAAGAACTAAAGAAAAGATCTTAAAGAAATATCTGTTTCTATTTCGGAAATGGGCAGTTGATGGGCAACAACCAAAGCCTCTGCTCAGCCAAGAGGAGACGGCGGCCAAGGGGGGTGGCGTCAAGCAAAGGAGCTCGTCCTGGGGTTACCGTTGGCATTCTTTCCCCACCACTGAAGCCCCAAAAATGTTGACAGAGAAACATGATACTGGAGAGTAAATTATAAAAAGAAGGGTTATGAATATCCACAGTCAGAGAGCTAACATTTGGGTTTAAAACCAACACGAGGGTAGGAAAATGCCATGAGATGAAGTGATTGAGAACAGGAGCAAGAAAGGAACCCCTATAACTAGGAGGTAGAGAAATCTTAACAACGAAGACAGCAGAGAAAGAGCTAAGCCTGGGAAGAAAAGGAGACAAGGGTTAAGTCCAGAAGCGTAAGAACCGGACGATCAGCATAAAGCAGAGTACATAGTGGTAGCTTTGGGGAAAGGTGGAAAATAACACTCTACAGTTGAGCTTCGAACCACGCACGCTGGGGATCCCCACACCTTCCTCTCCGTGTGAACTGCCACTAGCTCTAATCTGCAAACAGTCTATGCCACCTACAGCTCCTTCTTCTGCAAGAAATGAGATGGACTGGTCCATGCCTCCTCCTTCGGTGCCAATGTAACGCTCGCTCTTGGCACAGATTTCTGCAAGTTCCACCTGGAAAAAAAGTAAAAACTGATTTGCATTGTGAATGGGATCACAACCTAGTTCTCACCTATCCCTTATTCCAGACATGACAAATAGGTTTGAATTTCAGGGAATCCCAGTTCCGATCAATTAATAGCAAATGCCTGGAGCATGGCGTTAACAGGGCTGCAGATGATCATACAGCCCCACAGGAAATGTGCCAAGGTCAGTTAAAAGCTCTTCTACAGGCACAGAATGAGACACTGGCTGCGCATGCTGTGCTTGACACCCCTACCAGGCTCCGGAGGGCAGCCGGGTTCGCCCTCCTGTCTCTACTCCATCTCCTGCTAGACTGGTATCACTCGTCTCTGCCTCAGCCCCCTTCGTCCCCCAGTTCCACAGTCTGCCCAAAGCCAAAGCGTGTCTGCGCTTTCTGACGTCCCCGCTACATGTGAGAATACAGCTTCTCGCCAGACACACCTTTCTCCAACTGAGATGAACACAGTTATACACTGAAGATCTCCAAATGTCTGTCCAAGAATCTTCAGTGGCTCCCTGCTGATAAACAATTTCAAACTCCTCAACCCACCACTTCCAAACCTTCCAAACTCTGGCACAGGAAATGGTCTTGTCTACTATTCTCGGCCAGTTAGCTGCGCCTCCTTGATTGTCTCACGTTGGTTTGTACAGCCTGGTACTGCTTCCCGTCCCCTTCTACGCAAGTTCTCTTGACGCTCCACAGGCAGCTTAATGACCACACTGTACGAGCCAGGCATCAGGCCGCTGCTCAATTCTTCCTCCGTGATGCAGTCTCCCACCACGGCACCCACATTCTCTGAACCGATGGTTAGGGTCGTCTGTTCCAGTTACTCACTCATTCACTGTTCTTTCGTTCCTCTCAGGCTTCACGCAGGCCCTTCTTTCTCACCATGATTGGCGCGGCTTGCAGAGCGACCCATCTGGACACTCGCACACTGCAGTCATCGCCTGCCTCCTTGGTGGCCGGTGCCTGATGCTCACACGTAGCATGGTCCCCGAGGCCGTCAGTGACTGGACCCCTGCTCCCCCACCACTCGTCCCGCAAGCCTAAGCACCAGCGATGGGAAGCACGCAGCAAATGCTGGCCTCCCTCACCGCCCAGTGCCTTTACACGGACAGCACTCTGTCCTCCTCCTCACCACTTGCACTGGCCAACAGTGCAAGCTTCCTGTGGAACCCACGCCACGACCCACACTCCTGCCTGCCATGTTCCGCCTCCTTGCACTCCCTATGTGTAATTCTATCACTGTTTTTGAATCATGCTTCAGTGTGGTTTTACTTGTCTCTCATTCCACCAGACTATGAGAGCCTAGGAAGCTCCTGGCCAGAGCCTGCTCACCTACGGTAAGCTGAATCACAGTGTTTATGATTGTTCTTTGTGTCATGTCTCTGTCACATCTGTTTCCTCCAGAAAACCAACTCCTTGAAAGACACACAGGACCCATTTGTGCCACTCTCTTCGCACAGTGCCGAGCATGTTATAAATACTCACAAACACACGTGCTCCCCTCTGCTGAGAATAGCTTCCCGGCACTCGGCACCATCTGACAGATTCTGCCAGGGTCACATTTCTCACGGGCCATGTAAATTCACTAACATTAACTCTGTCTTGTGACATGAGGTGGTAAACTCGGGATTTTGACATAAGGGGCACTGCACGTGGCCTGCTGACACACAGAACCAGTGGCCTGTCCATAATAGGCACAGCAAAAATAAATTAGTAACCAAAAGGTCAAAACACTTGAATTTAAAATACAGAGAAACAACATCCCCAGATGAGGCAGAGCTGGGCCAGGATGAAAAGTCACTGTGGCCACACAGCCTGGTGTACGCAAGAACGCTAAGTATCCCCTGTAACCTCCACAGCACCTTGACTGCACACAGAGGAGGGGCGTGAGACACAGGTGGCAGAAGTAGGAGCAGGGAACCGAGCCCGACCTGCCTGACTCACAGCCCCTGCTCTCCCTAGGTCGAACTCTAACTGCTTCCTCCACGATGGAGACAACACAACCCATATGTCACTCCTTCAAAGGGACAAAAAGACGAATGAGAATCACCCACATTTAAATACCTTCCCTTGTAAGAAGAGAGAAAATAAGAGGACTGAGGATTTTATGCTTATTGATTACATTTTTTAGAAGAAAAATCTCTGGATGTGTGGTAATAGCTACACAAATTAATAGAAATAAGATGTGCATTTCTCAGGACTGTCTATCTGGACTAAATTCAGAGTGATCCCTTAAAGTCTCCCACATCCTGGTGTGTCAAGGGCAACTCATGAGAAGGAAGGAAGGAAGAAAGGGAAGGAGGGAAGGTGGCAGGGAGGGGGCTATTAATATTTTTACAAAAGAATGGGAAATCATTTCAGAGAGTAGCTAAGTCTCTGGCCAAAAGTAAAGGTGTTATAATTATTCTGTAAAGTAGGGTCATTTTTAAGAGTTTAGGACAAGACAGAGTTTAAGATTCTAGATGCACCTAGCGGGGCCAATTCACCAACAGAGAATGAAAACGTGTGTCCCCCCTTCCGCTTTCAGTCCCACTGAGGGACAGGGAGGGCCCCACCTGCTAAACAAAGCGGGCCCGGAGTGCAAACTTCAACAGCTGCCACCAGCTGCCCTTCTTGTGGCCGTCACCCCGCTACAGAAGGCAGAAAGGTCAGATGGGTAAGAGACGGGAAGACTCTAGAAACAAAAGTGTAGAAAAAAAATCTCCACTCCTGTCGAAGGAAAACGCGCATGCTTCGGAGAGTCATCAGAAACGAGTTCGACCAGCTGCGGAAGCTGGAGACACAGACAGCCGTCCACGGAGAGGGCTGCGCAATCGCAGGACAGCGCAGGACGCCCATGGTCATGGAGCATGGGAGCTGACGCAGGGCCTGCCCACCCTGCTATGGAGCCTTAAGTTATCCTCCAATGTTGTAATCAGACAGAGTCGCTCGCAAAGGCACTGAGTCAACACCCTATACCCACTTCAATGAGGTGGGATCTCAGCAAATTTCACAAGAGCAAGAGCAGCCCTCAAAACTCATTACCCAAAGTGTAGCCCATTGGAAGCTAAGCACAGGAATGTCAAGACAAGTCAGGGCCCCAGGGCCAGAGCCGACTTTCTACCTGGTGGCTGTGAAGCCTGATGCTCTTTCTCCCCCACCTACACACACACATACACACACACACACGCACGCACACACACACATCACACACACATGCGCACACACACACACACACCACATGCAACCTTACAATATGCAACAACTAAGAAGCAGTTTACACTCTTTCCCAGCAATGTTGTTCTGTTTCTTTTTCCTTTGATTTCGTTTCTTTTCTTTTTTGAAGTGTTGTGGATGGAACCCAGGAATTCTCTACTCAGCCACTGAGCTAAACCCCACCTAGCCTTTTTCCTTCTGTCTCTTTCTTCCCTCCTTCCTTCGTTCTTTCTTTTTTTCTTGACAGGTTCTCATTAAGCTGTCCAGGCTGGCCCTGAACTTATGATCCTCTTGCCTCTACCTCCCACACAGCTGGGATTACGGGCAGGCGCTGCCAGCCAGCCTGGCAATGTGTTTCATTCTGCACGAACACCCAAGCATGCCAAGAAGCCCTGTTACCACCACACTAGGCTGGCTCTCTCCTTTCCTCCAAAATATTAATGTCTGATGACCATCAGGGAAGGCAGTTTGACTGCAGGAGAAACTCTCCCAATGCCTGTGGGCAACCAACAGTCTCACTTCTGATTTCTGCCCACCAGACCATCAGGAGAAACCCAGTATTATGCATGGACCTCCTCCACTTCCTGAAGATATTTAATGAGTGATTCTCCCAAAGCAGTCTCCCAAGGAACTGGGATATCATATGGGCTCCCAACATTAAACTGCTCACCCATTTTCGGCCATGGAACCTCTGGGTAAAAGGAGAAATAGCAGAGTTAGGTGTAATAGTCACTGAGAAGGGCTGAAGATCCACGCATGCACCGCCTCACTAAGCCTGGATGTTTATGCAAACAGTAACAATAAAGACTCAGGATAGTAATACAGATAGCCCACCTTTGTTTAGCAGTGTTCCGAGTGAGGAACTAGAACTAGAACTACACAGAAAGATGAACTTCTGAGTGAGTTAACTAGGCCTCCGGGAACACAAACTGCAGAGAACATGGCTTGAGACAGAACCCAACTGCTCCTGTTGGTCACTCTGAGATCGAGTCACAAGAAAGGAAGGAAATAACTTCGTCCATTCATTTAAAGCAATCACATCACAGTCATTTAAACCGGCTCCTAAGGCCAAGTGAACAGGCTGATCTCTGTCCTCAAGAAATTCAGGATATTCCTGCCCTCGGGTGGACCAGGCTTCCCAAGGAAACGAGACTGCTGTGCAGGAAAGCTTCCCTCTGCCACTGCAGGCCTGCAGGACCCCATCCAGGATGAACCATATCCACATACTCCTGTGCAATCTGCTTCCCGTGGGGATCCCCAAAAGGGGGCCCTGGTAGGAACTGGGGAAGAAAGGGGTTGAGGTTGGGGTGCTCCTGCCAAGGGCACGTTCACACTTGGGTCATCATGACTCAGCTTCCTCCAGGCCTGGTTTCCAACAATCAACTGTCCTTTGTCACGGAGTGTGCTATCTGTCTACCAGTATAACGTGAGATAAAGGTGGGTAAGGTGTGATGTTAATGCTTGTAACTTTTCTTTCCCGGAAATATGTTCTCCTCCTACAATCCTTCTCCACCTGAACTTCCTAAGTGCCTTACTGCCCCTTTCCTGGGGCTCTTTTCAACTTCCTCCTGGAGCCTGCATACCTGTGAGCTAGTGTCCAGCCAGGCTGGTCCCCAAGTGAGTCTAAAGGCGTCTAAAGCAGACTCACTTTGTTTGTTAATATGGTGATGACGAAGCTCCAACTCAGAGACACTTTGGAGAAAAATTATTATTATTATAAAAAGGCTGCCTTCATTTTTTAAGAGAGAGACCATTATTTCTTCTTCACATTTCTAATGCAAAGATATGTACTTCAAAGGAATTAGTGATGTTTGCATTTTTTTACTTTAAGAAAAAGTTGTCTGAGGACAATAGCAGCCAATTTCCAAAACAAGCACAGGTATACAACTGACCCTGACGGCTCAGGCTGAAGGTTTCAGCACGGAAGTCAGTACAGGAGAGAAAGAAAAGCATTCACATGGGAAAACAAGCAGAAACTAGAGAGAAACAGGGGGTTCCTGAAAAGTCTTGCAAACATCTAAAAACACCAAGGAGGCCGTGGGAAGCCCCTGCGAGTGACAACATCACAAAGGACAGCGGTGGCCCTCCTTCTGCGAGCCCTGGCGGGAGCAGGATCCAGACCCAATGCAAGCAGAGCCTCCGACCCTGTCCGAGGTGCTCAATGAGGGCAGACGTGCCTTCCAAACTCAGCAGGGAAGGGACGGATGCAGCCATGACCTGGTGGTGATCTGCCTTTGACAACACAGAAGACGAGGCACTGTCTGTGAAATCACTGGGGTTCTCCACACATGGAGACTTGGGGGAAACATCTGGGTCTGGACTCTGCTACTCAGCCATCGCTGCCAGTCCCAGATGAGCAAGGACCTTGCTGGAGCTGACACCACACAGCTTTCACACTTCTACAAATGACAACCTCAGGCATACAAGTGTGTGTGGCAGCCCTGTGACAATACTGACACAAGTCTACCAAGACAGGATGGACGCTCTGCTACACCTCTGTGGTCTCCCCACATTGTCACCTCCCCTGGGAGTGGGTAGAGGACACCATCTTGGCCCACCCACACCTGCTGGTCCCAACTACAGCTTACCAGGACCCCCAGGCGCCGAGCATGCACAAGAACCTGAAACACTCTAAGCACTTCTCACGCTGTATCTCTCTTGGTAAACGAGCAGATAGGAAAGAATCACATGGAAAAAGAGAAGAAAGCTAACAAATGCCAAATATCTTTTAAGGGCAGACATGCTATCTTATTTGATTTTGAAAGCAACCCTGAAACTATAATTGTCAGTGCATTGGGAAGGAAATCAAGGCTCAAAGAGGTCGATATACTAAGCAAAGGCGCAAAGCCACCCCTGGCTCCAAAGCCCACCAGGCAGCCTGTGGCTCCGCTTCACAGAACAGAGTCTTGACCCAGACTCGGGGTCTGACCTTTGAGCTGACAGTGAGGGACTTACCCACCGACAACAGGGCCCCCTCTCAGCAGCGGAAGTGGACGGGGCCTGAGAAGCAGACATTTCTGTCATCACAGCCTGATTTTCTTCTCAGCTTAAATAAAAGCAAAATCCACCTTACTGACTGGTTCGGAGCTTGGGGGTCTTTCCCCGCTTCCATCTCCAAACACAAGCCGGAGCCCATTCCACCCAAACAGCCTCAAGCTTGTCACTGTCCCAGGACCCAAGGTGATCCCAATATGCGGTTGATGTCCGTAGCTCAGTAACAGTAATTGCAAGCCAGGTGCCTGTCATCCCAGCACTCTGAGGCTGAGGCAGAAGGATTGCAAGTTTGAGCCCTGCCTGGCAGTTTATAATTTAACATGATCTTGTCTCAAAATTTAAAAAATAAATTTAAAAAAAGGGCTGGGACCATTGAAAGGAAAGGCATATGCCTATGTTGTCTGATCCATTTGTCATGCCTATACCTTGTGATATAAGCAACGACTTTGAAGATAACGTACCCCACATACTAGCCGTTGTTACTCTCCTACACTCTTGTTTTGAAATTTTATACTATTGTTTTTATTGTTTCTTTTCTTTAAACAAATAAATAAAAAGGGCTGGGAACGTAGCTCAGGGCAAAGGCCCGGGGTTCAGTAGGGTAAAATAATAATAATAACAAAAACAGCAGGTTATATGTTGCCTTAAACATTGTTCTAAGCAGTTTTTCATGTATTACAAATGCAAAGTCATCAGTCCCGGGAATATAGCTCAGCAGCATCGCACGCCCCTGGCAAGCACAAGGTCCCAAGTTTGATTCCCAGTCCCAAAAAAATATTCATGAGACACGTTTTCTATTACTACGCGGCCTTTACTGGTTTGGCCCTGTTTTTAAGCACAATACAGTACATGTTCCCCTAACAGAGAAGGGGCTTCAGGGCTGAACCAAGAACCCAAAATGTAGGACCCTCCAGGCCTTCCCTTCTTGCTCATCTCTCACTAGCACAATTTAACTGAATCCCATTCACTGTTTAAATTCTAAAGCAAAAATGGGGGGAAGGTGTGTGGGAGGGCCGCAGACACACAAACCGAGCACCCATCAGGGAGAGGGAGAGGAGCGCCAAAACAAAAAAACAACCACACACAAAGGCTGTTGAGGGAAGAAAGCAGGCGACGGAAACATAGCCAGATGGATGGAATCAGACAGGAACACGACCCAGGCCGCCGCTGCTAAGCAGCGGCGGGCCTCTAGCACCTGGGGTCAGCCTGCTGTCGCTCCCTCAGCAGATGAGGTGCATATTTTGGACCTGACCTTCCGAAAACGCTAAGTGATGATGACAGTCGTGCACAGGCGGCAGCCCCGCTCTCCGCGGTTTGGCCAGGGCATCTTACAACTTCCCGCCCATACCCACGTGGCCCTCCGCTCCCTGGGGGAGGGCCCCATCCTACCGTGCTCAGGGCAGCCCTGCTGCAGAACCAGAGGGCTGGCATCTGACTGTCACCTGCCCTGGACCCTCTGGGAGAAGGCAGAGATGAGGGCACTCTTCGTTTTCCCCCGGTGAAGCAGCAACTCCCATTAACGCCTGGCAACTTTCCTAATACGGATCTCATAGTTCAGTTACAGAACAGACACTGAGCAAAGAGAAAACAACTTCCATGAATCATCAACAGACACATAACTCAGTAGACACGTTTGTCAAGGGGAAAAAGTCTATGTAAACCCCAGTCAGTTCACAGAGATTTTGACAAGAAGTGGGAGAATCTTTAAGGTCAGGAAGTATTCATAGTTGTGAAGGACTGTCCATCTTGAATGCCCCAGCCTCCAGAACTGTGAGCTAAATAAACTTCTTATCTTTATAAATTACTTAGTCTTCAGTATTCTGGTATAGCAAAGGAAAACATACTAAGTCAGTTATGTCTGGTCTCTAAAGAATCCATGTGAGAAATTTAATCAAAAAGTTCGCACCACTGGCTGTTACCGCTTCTAAAGCACTGAAATGCTTCCTGTTGATAATGAGAGCTGTATAGCTTTGCGTGTTTCCCACTGTAAATCGGTTTCCAGCAACCTCAGTGAATTGGACTAAACAGAAGAGTGTGACCCTAAGTCACTGACAGTACATTTTCCATTCCTCTTCCTTGGCCTTGATTTTCTCCTTCTCCTAACTTATTAAGCTCATTAAATATATATTTTTAAAAAATATATATTATTTTTGATTGCATAATTCCTAGACTTGCCTTAAAAGAAAACAAATAACCAGCTGATCCAAGTAAAAGAAAAAACTGACACACAGAGGTGTGAGGCAGAAGTCACGGTGACAGAGGCAGTGACAGATGTGGGTGTGGTGGTGCACGCCTATAATCCCAGACTCTGGAAGGCAGAGGTAGAAGGGCACAAGCTCAAGCCCAGCCTGGGTGGTTTAGTGATTTGGTATGTCTCTGTCTTTAAAATTAAAAGAGCATGAGTAAGCAACCTATTGTATCACTAGTGTAAGAACCTGAAAGCATAAATATAAATTAGGAGGTATGATAAACATTGTGAAATGAAAGGAAACTGCTCAAAAGTAAAGAGCAGCTGGGATGAAGAAAGAGAAAAGGAAGAAAGGGATAATTATGTATGTGTGTATGTATGTATGTAAATGCAAGATAGCTAACACAGTTGTACCACTGACTTACGTTGCTTTATTGTAAGGAACAGTTCATGATTAGTTGTGTAATCAACCTTACACATCTATATTTGTTTTCCTGAGTATACACTTCAAAGTTATCAATATGTAATACAACAGCCATTGTTAATTCCCTGTCATCTTGTCTGTAATTCAGTTTTAAGTGATATTTTTTCCCCAGTACCAGGGATCGAACTCACGACCTTGTGCTTGCCCGTGTAATTCAGTTTTTATTGTACTATTCTTGTGCTACCTTGTAAGTGGCTATCTGTTTGTTAATATGTTTTTGTTCTTTTACTTTTAAAATTAAAAATAAATAAATAAAACCAGCTGGAACCCTTAAAAAATAAAAAATTAAATTAAATTAAATTAAAAGAAAGGAGAGGAGTGGGCGTGTAGCTCACTGTGAAAGTCCTGCATTCAATCCCCAGTCCTGCAGAAACACTAAGGGGAGGAGGATGGTGGGCTATTTTTTCGTTAGCAAGAATCTTAATGTGTATGATAATGTTTTATAGTCACTGAGGCTCAAGGAATATTCATACAATTTTTGTTCTACTTGGTTTTTCTAAACTCGAGCTGTTCACACCATCACATCAGGCTGTGATTTGGGTATGAGTCATCCCCAGAGGGTCGTGTGCTGGGGGCCAAGTCTAGTGTGGCAGTTGTGAACTGGGAACTGAAAGAGCTGGGCCTCGTGGGGAGTACTCAGGCCTCCACGGAGTTCTCTCACACCCTGGTTCGCTCCCTTGACAGTGGGTGTCAGGAAGCACAAGTAGCCCTCTGTCTCTCCCGCTTTCAGTGCCGCTGGTGACCTCACCTCGCGCATGCGCTCCCAAGGGACTGTGTCTGCCCCTTGCGCATGCGCTCTCAGCATCACGCCATCTGCCCGGGTGTCGCAACCAGGAGTCCTTTATCAGAGGACGGCCCAAGCTGGGGTCACACACTTGAACCTGTGGAACTGCGGATAAAATTCTTCTTTATGGGTCGGGACTCAGCACGACAGCAGAAAATGGACAGAGACATTTATTATGCTTTTAGTCCAGCGTCATCTCTATAAAACACTAACTTTCAGTTTCTATGTGCTACCAAAGAGTGTCCTGCTGCTGCTTACAAAGACAGACTCACGATCTCTTATGAAGTGCACTGCATTTGCCACCAAGGAGGCCAATATTCAGTTGTTAAAATTATAGATTATTTTCTTTTTTTTCGGTACTGAGAATCAAACCAAAAAAATGAAGACTTCGTGCTTGCCAGGCAGGTGCTTATGCCACCGAGCTCTATCCCTGTCCCCTTTAATTTCATTTTAATACATTTTTAAACTCTTTAATGTTCTATAATGTAAGTATCTTGCTTTTATAGTAATAAAAATGACTTTTGGGAAATTTGTAGTCACCAGGTGTGGTGATGCACACCTGTAATTCCAGCACTCAGGAGGCTGAGGCAGGAGGATCACTGTGAATTCAAAGCCAGCCTGGGCTATAAAGTGACTTCAAGGCCAGCCTAAACTGCATAGTGAAACCCTGTGACAAAAAAAAAAAAAAAGAAAAAGAAAATATAGTCATTCCTGAAAAGATCAAGGAAAACCAGGTGTTATTAAGAAATATATTTGTACGCATTTAAGATAGTATGCTGTTTCCTATTTGTACCCATAACTTTGAACACCCCCAGTTTGTGACTAGGCTTCAAGACTCAAACTCACACTTGGAAACTAATTTCTCATTGCCATTATTTTCAGTCAAAATTTATATTTAATTATACCTCTTTAATTAGAAATTAGAATGCAAAACTGAAAGAGCTTGAGTCTCCACACTCCAGGAGTTATAGTGAAGGGTGCAAGAGAGGTTTTCTCACCATCAAAGGTGTTAGCACCTGCAGGACCTCCTCTGGGCTTGGTAACCCATCGCTATCACAGAAGCATGTTCTGCAACAATGCCCCCTCCATTCCATCACATCTCCCTGTGTAGTGACTCTCACCTGAGAATCTAAGAGGTGGGCAATAAAAGCTGAAGTTCAAGTGTGGGGCCCACAAAAGACTTTGTGAGTTCCATTACTATAACAAGCCTACTAAGTCATCTCTTTGGAATCTTGTTATCGTTGATACATTGTGTCATCTTGGGAGTCTAGAGGTCTGGCTGAGTGATTCAGCAGGAAGCCAGGATGCTTACTTTGTATACATCCTGAGCCTGTGGGAGAGGAAGGCATGGAGACTGTGTGAGAGCTACACGCCCCCTGGGTGGGGGTAGGCTGTTTACGATGTAAGGGAAGGAGATAGGCTGCTTGCCCCCATTCCTCCATTTTTGTGGGGTTTTTTTGCTGTGCTCTGCTGCCATGAACTGTTGCCCAGTGCCATGGGCCACTCTGCCTCAGAACCAGCCAAGTATGGACTGAAACCTCCGCAAACTGTAAGCTAAATAAACCTTTCCTTCCTTCATTTTGGGCATTGAGTATTTTGTCTCAGCATTGAGAAAAAAGTAACCAAGACAGAATTTGATACCAGAGAAGTGGTGTTGTTGCTGTGACTATACCTGACCATGTGGTTCAAGAGCCTTTGGAAATGGCTTGAGGGAAGAGTTTGGAAAGGTTCAGAGATGTCGCCTGAAAGAGATGCTCTAGAACAGCTTTGGCTGTTCTGTCTGGGAGATTCTGGTCAGGGCTCGGAAGACCAGAACGCTGATAGAAATCTTGCAGGTAAAGACCGGGTTTGGAAGGTTTCTGTTTGGAAGAAGGACTGCATTGGTGGTTGGACTTCAGAAGATGTATGTCATGGCTTGGCAGAAAGTTTGTCTGCATTTTACTCATGTCCATAGACTTTGCCCAAGACTGAGATTAAGGGCGGCAGTGAACAGATGAATCTGGCAAAAGAAATTTCAAGGCAGTCGAATGTTGGGGCAGTGGCATGGCTATTGTTGGGGGCTTTTAGCCAGATTTATATTGACAATCAAGAGCAAAGAGCCTGGCAGGATGATTTAAAATGTTGTGAGTTTGACCAGAAAGGAAGCTCCAGTAAAACTGTGGACTGCAAAGGCTGAGGTGATCTCTATTGCTATGAAGGAACAAGAGAATGGAAAAGATGGCCTGAGGGCATCACAAGCAGCAAGTCTCCACCCTTTGCAGCCTCAAAGCTGTAAAGGTGAGAGACCTTGCCTTGAGAAGGAAGCTAAAGAGCACCATGTTCCAGAATGGCGGTGGCGGCTGCACCAGGTTCCAGAATGGAGGCAGCATAGAGAATTTGGTCCTCAGAACTGGATTCAGTGTGCCCAGCGATCCAGGCACTCAACCCCTATGGCCAAGAGAGAGGAAAGTTTGGCTACTGCTCCAGGTGGCAGCAGACCTTGGCATCATCCACATGGCCCTGGCTTTAGGTGCATGGAGAATGCAAGAGTCCTGAGGCTAAAGAGGCTTCCACACGGATTTCAGAAGGCCTGGGATGCCAGGTAGTGCGCCCCTGAGAGGGCAGTGTGTGAAGCTGTGAGTGTGAAGCAAAAGGTGCCCCGGAGACCTCAGAAGTTTAGAAAAGCCAGGAACGTGGATCATCTAAGGAAAGCTGCAAGGAGGGAGCAAAGGAAGCGTAAGAGAGAAGCTGTGGGAGCTGAAACCACCAGAAGTACCATAGGGGTGGACTCATACAAGCCCTCTGGAGCCCACAACGTGCCACATATTGCTTCAGATGCTGGACGTGGAATTACAGCACACATTGTTAGCCCTGCTGTATTTTGGACTTGCTTTGGTCCCAATGCTCTATATTACCCTGTTGGTGCCTTTTGGAATGGTAATGTTTATTTTGTGCCTTTAAATGTTGGAAGTGTTTAATTTTCATTTGTATGGGGGCAGAATGTTATGGTTCTAATATGTCTTTGTATCTGGTAACTGGTTTAAAGAAATGTGTCTGGCTGCCAAGTTGACAAGGGGTGGAATGTTATGGTTGATACATTGTGTCAACTTGTGAGTGTAGAGGTTTGGCTGAGTAATTCAGCAGGAAGCCAGGGTGCTTACTTTGTACACATCCTGGGCCTGTGGAAGAGGAGGGTGTGGAGACTGTGTGAGAGCTACATGCCCCCTGGGTGGGGGTAGGGTGTTTACAAGGTAAGGGAGAGAAAGAGGCTGCTTGAAGCCATTCCTCCGTTTTGCTGGTTGTTTTTGCTGTGCTCTGCTGCCATGAATATTTGCCCTCTGCCATGTGCCACTCTGCCTCAGAACCAGCCAAGTATGGACCGAAACCTCCACAAACTGTGAGCTAAATAAACCTTTCCTTCCTTAATTTTGGGCGTTGAGTATTTTGTCTCAGCAACGAGAAAAAAGTAACCAAGACAAATCTGTTACCAGCTAGAAGGGCCCCGGCACCTGGCACAAAGGGCTGAAGTGATGGACATTTTAACCACTAGCGTGGCACAGATGCCAACAAATCACAGATGGGGAGAGGGCGATACGGGAGGATCCGCCCTACCTGAAGCAGAATTCCTCTCTAAACATGCATAAGTGCCTAAATCTCTGGATTAAGCCTAACTGTAAAATGGTAACATTTCAAGTGGTTAAGTTAAAAAATAGTAATTATTATTATTAATGTTATCATCAGGAAAACATCATGTTGCAAAGGAGACTTCTTTTTTTTTTTTTCCGGGACCGGGGATCGAACTCAGGGCCCTAGTGCTTAGCGGCAAGCACTTAGCCCACTGAGCTGTACCTCCAGCCCAGGAGACTTCTTTTTTAATTCAGTCAGTTGTGATTTGGGTCACTGGGGATCCAAAGACTTTAAAAGGGATGGTCTCTGTGATCAAAAGCCTTACACTAGCCTTGTATCAGCTTTCCTGTCTGTGGGACAAGGCACCCACAATTTAAAGGAGGAGAGGTTTAATTTGGTTTACGGTTGAGGAGATCCAGCCCATGGTTCCAAGGCAGGAACATCATAGTGGAGACCGAAAGCGCATTCAACTGTGCACTCATCCATGGATGATGAGTTTAACGCCCACTCCATGATCTCATCATTTTCCAAAAGATGCACATCTGAATATGAGACTTTTGAGGGACATTATGGATCTAAGCCACAGCAGGACTGAAGGGAAACATCTCTGAGAAACAAAATGAGAAGCCAGAGGTCACAGTGCTGTCCTATAGCTAATGCTTTCGTTAAGGAGGAGGACCCTCTCAAGCCATCTTACAACTCCAGACTTACGCCACCGCCCTGTAAAAGCATGCCAAGTGTCACGGGTGGTCATGAGTGTGCAAACACATGTGAATGGTTCTGGACTCAACAAAACAGCTACTCATTGCCTCTGTCTTCTCTTTGCTGACTACATGACCAGAAAAAACAAAAAAGATCAAATGACAGTCTTGACTTCTATCAACACCACCGGCCTGGAAAGAAAAAAAAGGTTCATACATATAAGAAAGCATGCAGATAGCAGGCAGCCCTGTGCCCGTGTCAGGGTGCTCTAAGGACCACCTGTTCTGTGGAAGCTCTGGCGTACACCCGACATTCATCCAGACAGGCTGCAGGGGCATTCCTACAGTTATAGATACTGCTGATCGACTTCTTTAATCTAACATAGAGCGTTAAAGATTTAAGCCCGTGTGGCACAGGCCCCTTAAAAGATTACAATAATTAGAGATAGAGAGACATGTAAATGTTTGTGAGACAAACCAAATTCGCGTTGCCTGGTATTCTCCTAGGACTCTGCCCATGTCATTGCAACTGAAATGTGATATATACAAACCCTGGATTGCTGCGAGTGAAACATGTGACCTATGCCCACAGTGACAGTTTAAAATTAACTTGCTTTGGTTATTTTTATGTTAGACATCTCAAATAGTTTATTCCAAGCTTAGTACATTTTGTTTCCTAAACAAAGAAATGGAGGAAAACATAAAAATAGTTAAGTGGTAGTGGAACAGTGGGGAATTTTCATTCTTGCAAAAATCTTGAGAATTTGTGATTTTTGTCATCATTAGTGTTTTCATTCATTCTATAAATGTGCGCTGAGCCTTGTACAAATTAAAATTTAGTAGAATATACTATTTCTGGCACTTTTAATTTTTTTCATACTTGTAATGGAAAGCTCACCTTTATAAAAGGAAATTTACATCACTATTGCGTATCTAAACGCAGACATTCTCTTGCATAGGCAGCAGGTCTCTACTTATCTTTGTATTAAAAATAAGAATAACAAGTACAATTGGAGAAACAGAAACCATATGATATGATTCACTGAAAAGGACATGATAGTATTCTCGCAGGGAAATTAGTCTCAATCCAGCTGACAACTTCCAAATTGAGGAAATCTGACCCCCAAAAATGAGCCTGTATTTTTTTTTTTTTGTGGTACCGGGGATCGAACTCAGGACCTTGCACTTGCCAGGCAAGCGCTTATTCAACTGAGCTACATCCCCATCCCGAGCCTGTATTTTTTAAAAATGTCAACATTATCAAAGACAAAAAAGGCTGTGGAACTGTACCAGAGCAAAGAAAATTACAGAAACATGACCATTAAATCAATGACTGATCCGAAATAAATTTTGTATCAGAAACAATTTACAAGGCAAAAAAAAGAAAATAACTGGAAAGGGTATTACTGAGGCAGCTGGGAAATGTCAGTGTGGCCTGTGTATTAGATGATAACAGAGCACCGATGCTAAACTCCCGAGCACGACAATTACATTGCGGTTATGCGGAAGAATACTTGCTCTGAAGAGGTGGATGCTGCGTGCGTAGGAGCGAGGTTTGCAATTACCTCTCAAATGCTTCGGGAAACAAGTAGAAAGAGAAAGCAAAGGCAACAACATGTTCACAGTGTTCACCCTCTGTCTTTGCATAACGGGTATGTCTGAAATTTTCTCATAATAAAAACTTCAGTTCTGTATTGGGAAGCCATTTAATTGTGTCCACGCACATGCATGTGTACACATGCCCAGAAGCCAGAAAGGTAGGAGGGAGGCACAGAGATTCCGCATTGTGAAAAACTAGCTTTATACCAAACACCGAAGCAAATCGATGAAAATACTCAGATGTAAAGACATTCTGTATCAAAGCATAGGTTTCTAGGAATTATCCCTAGAGGAAATTTACATCTTTTAAATTTTTCCTATTAAAACGTTTACTTTATCATCACATATTGCTTTCCAAATTTTACAAAATTTTTATCACTACATTTAAGACTCACATCCTTAGTTGAAAAAATGAAATATTTACAAAAGGGAGCAACAATCATAATGTTTTAAGTCCTGAAAATAAACTATAAAAATTAATAGAAGTATTGTCATCTCTTTCAAGGGAAGAGTCCTTTACAGCACATAATGTCCCGATTGCTTGAATTTTTGTATGTAACTTATAAAGCAATAACATAATTTTATCAGAAGAATCGTGTTCTTCTTTGAACACCCCCATAACCACAGGAATCATGACCAATTTTACCTTCCCCGTGACTTACTTAAATTAGAGGAGATCATAGGCTTTGATGACCACACATACAGTACACAGGCTCTGCTCCCGCTTGATTTAAATAAACACAGTCCAAATTAACAAGTGGTTAATAGGCCAGCAGGGCTTCTGATGTGGGATATTGCCCAAGATCTCCGAAACAATTGTATTTTATTTGCATACTTAAAAGAATTAAATCAGCATATTGATCAAAGAGTAACCTGGGTGGCACTCATTAAAGTTTGTCATTTGAAAGTGATACCCAGAACAAGCCAACCTCTTCCTGTACGCGGAAGACCAGACTTTGCACTGACACAAAGCAGGGCACACGGAGGGGGCTGGTGCTGAGAAGAGTTTTCTGAACTCCCTGCTCCTCATGAGAAATGAAGCCAAACGGAATCTTGATAGAGCTAGTGGTCTACGCGTGTGGGATGAAATTTTAGAAAACGTTAATTTTGCCATTCAAACACCTTAAAAACAAATCCTTCCTACTTTGAAAGACTCTTTCCTTAAAAGATTAATTTTTGGAGAAAATTCACAAGAAAAGCAGTAAGCAGGAGGTCTAGCTTTCACGTTACTCATTTTAACAATTTATTATGGAATCTCTCGTTACGCTGTGCAATGACTACTAGAGCCAGGTGATGGGGTTGCAGGGAGGAGCTAAAAGCACACAGGGCACCACACTGGACAACAGAGTAAGGCCGGATCGTAAAAATCAGGCAACCCGAGGCAACCGGCAGTATTTGTGTGCTTAACTCTAGCGAGAAGCAAATGTCTAGGGCTCTGGCACACCCGCTGCAGGAGAGAAGCTTCCCAATCCAGTGTTCTACTAAGCAATAATTTGACTGGAAAACTCAAGAGGCGCAACTTTCCTGTTTGATTTTGGTTTTCTTCTGGATGCTAAAGCCATAGTCTCATAATGTCTGTCTTTGATGCTCTAAGCTGAGGGATAGAAATGGTACTCCTCTCCGGTGTTCAATTCCAAGCATCCTGGGAAACATGATAGGGTTTGGAAACACACTAGGTTCCAGTTCAGAAGCACAGAAGGCCCCCTCACTTAGCCTCAGAAGTCCCGCGGGAAGGAGAGAGAAGCCCACCACCATCCCATGAATCTCAGCACCAAGGCAACACAGGGCCTGCAGAATCAAGAACACCTCCAAAGAGCACTGCCAGTGCCCTCTGAGGGAGAACTCTCAAACCACCAAGGCGGATTTGATCAGAGAAGGCTCAGAATAGCTAGGAAACGAGTAAGAGTGCATTTAGGTTTAAACATCATTTCCTACATCCTTGTGTTTTTAGCCACCTGCAACAGCGCTCCGTTCTGTGACTTTTTAAATTGGGAATATTTTCTCATCTCTTCTTCATTCCGTCCTCATCAGATAACCGAGAGTAACCTTTGTCTAGGCCATTCTTCCTCATCGCTGGGCTTCATCCTCCTGAAGCAAACTAACTACACAAAAGCACCCTGCCCATTTGCTAGTCACTCATCTGTGTCCATCAGGAATACAAGCTCCTTGCCCACCTCCCAGCCTTAGCCTTAAATCCACAACAAACTGTGCTAAATAAAGGAACAAAGAAAAGTAAAGTTCTTTTTGCTGCCTAATGCTTTCTGGTTCATGGTACTCCTGAATCTCATGATTAGAAGGAAAATGAAAAGCCTTCCAGTGACATTAGCCTATTCACTTTCCAAGAGACCCCAAAATGCCCTGCCGGCAGGAGAAACCTACCTGTTAATAGCTGGAATGAGAACTGCAGATTTTCACTGTCACCATCACCTTATTCTAACATTATTGTCATGACCATCATGATCATTACAACTTGCTGAGTTGGGCCCTGCACTTTGTACACATCATCCTTACAAACTTACCCAGGGAATATTACTGTCCCAGTTTTAAGGTAAAGAAACACATTTGGAGAGATTGAGTAACACATACAAGATCATCCAGCTTTTAAGGCAATGAACCAAGACACCAGGGTCTGGTTGACTCTAAGTCCTGCTTTTCGCACCATAAGGCGCCTTAGATTTGTAACCTGAAACCTGTAACTCCTTTTAATTCTACCCTGCAGTCTTTAGCCTCAAACCAAGCTGTTCCCCCATCTCTTGATCCCTTCTGCTATTATGAAAATTAAGAAGTTAAATCTATACAAACCCTAATTAATCTCCAACAGTACATCTTAAGTATCTGGTATATTCAATAGGCAAGGAAAACTTTTATTTGTAAAAAACTTATTTTGCTTGGTCATTGATTTGGGGGACAGCTAGATAAAATACTATTAAATTATTGTTATATGCCTATATAGCTTGTTAGGAAAGAGTAAATGGTATAGAAACTGACTTCATTAAAATGTTTCAAAAATATATTATTCTAGCATTGTACCCTGGCATTATCAGCTAAATCTGATTTTCTCATGTCTCACTGTCATAAGCATCAAAGGTCTCCGAATAATTGAGTTGGGAAAAGTCACAATACACTCCCTAAAAGGCTTCCCAGCTCCAAAAAAGGATCAATACTTATAAATTGCTCAATGTGCTTTTAAGAGAGCATGCTACTAAAATTTTAATAGAAAAAGACTCAAAAGAGAAAATAAAAATTATATCTATAAAGACTAACTAAAATTAAATTTCAGAAACAGAAGAATCAGATAAATGAAACTTTCTTAGATTTTTTTCAAAGGTATTAAATGCAACCATTTCAAGGGATGTGGCTATTTGCAATTTAGGTCAACATAATTAGTTTTTTTAATTGTTGCAAAACATTTTAATGACTGCATATTTGTTACAAATGCCCTTAAAGCTGATAGTAGCAGCCTACCCAAGTGTTAACCTTTCAGCATTACATTCATGTGGAAATACATTTATTGAATTTAAATTTCATTAACTTGAAGACTGTACATTTAAAACAGAAAATACTTCTAACCATCTGAATTGTCTCTACGCATTTGAGGGGATGCATATGTTAACCAACTTCAATATAATTATTCCATATTGTATTCATAAGGGCACTTAGTGTTAGAGGCAGGAAACACACAGGACAGCTTTTAAACCCTCGGTGATTTATGGTATACAGGATTTGAATCTGCCCTTAGAGTCATGGGAAGCTGGGTTTTACTCTCAGTCCTCACACCCTCACTTTTTTTTTCTTCTTGGGCTCTCTTCCTTTTTTACTTCTTCATTTATTTTAATTAAAACTGGGAGCACCCTGCTCAAACATAAAAATATGTGTGGCCCATGCAAGGACATGATTACCCTAGTATCCCCACCTAGTGGGCACTGAGATTATAAAGTGTAGTTTGGCCAGCAGTTCCCAACTGTTTGGCATGTTAAGCAAAGTCATGGTGAGCGAGGAAAACAAGAGAAAGGTGGTAGCAGGTATTTTCCTGGGGATGGAGCCAACGAGACTCGTGACATTATATTTTAAGAAGTGGATCTGGGTTTTCTATGTTTTGTTTTGTTTCCAGTTAGATCTAGAATCTTGAAAAATCCATGAGAGCACTTACATGTGAGTTTATTATAATGCAACTCAAAAAATTATAGTGTTAAGTATTGTTTTATCTCTTAGATGGCAGAACCGTAAGTAAAATAATGGGTGTCACAGACTACTAAGGGTCAGCAGGGCACGGTGGGGCACGCCTGTAATCGCAGCACTCTGGAGGCTGAGGCGGGAGGATCACTGAGAGTTTGAGGCCAGTGTGGGCTACAAAGTGAGCTGAAAGCCAGCCTGAACCACATAGTGAGACCCTGTCTCAAAAAGCCAAAAAAAAAAAAAAAAAAAGACCACTAAGGATCTACATGCATCTGTTTTAGGAAGAAAGATTTCTTCACTTAAAAACTGGAGGACAGTGGAGCCAGAATCCAGACCAGCTCTGCTCTGCAGTCCTAGAGTATCACAGAAACAAAACCAGTATTCTCCTAGATGACAACTGCTTCATTTTAAAGACGCCCCTAAGAAAATGATACAGTCATCTCATTTTTCAGAGAACAAGTTTTTAGGGTTATTATTTGCTAGACTGGCTGCACTCACTCTACTCTTGGTGGACATATGTGCCCTGAAAGAGTAAAGTCATCCCGCTGCCAGTCACCCACGGCTTCCCCCAAAGCCTGCAAGGGCTGGGTGAGCTCGAGCACACCCACTCAGGCCCCTCCAAAGTTTGGTGTAATTGTCTTATTGTTGATGATGCTTGGTGTTTTTAGGCTTTAAGGGGAGGTGAGGGAAGAAAAATGAACTCTGCCACATTTATTTTCTCGGACACACAGTGCAGAGTTCCAGTTAAGACACCCTGCAGTCAGGCTCCAGGAAGTCTCTGGTCAAGGGGCTGGCAGTTGTACCTCACTTTACAGAGTCCAGCGGGCCAGCGTATGGATCAGGGTCAATTTCTCTGAAATTTTCCAAGTGCTAAACAGATGCTAAGTTGCATCATTCACAATTCAAAAGTGTATGTCATACTGTGCAAATACAATCAGAAAAACATTCCTGTTTGCAATACAAATCAGTCACAGTCTTAATTCCTCGTGTAAGCTTCTAAAGATACAAGGAAAAACACGTGGAGACCAAAGAGCCTTGCAGACCTCTTAACAGAGAAGGTGGCTTATTCCTGAGAAATCCCAACCACAATCCTTGAGCCTGTTGAGTTCTTTTGAAAGCAAGTCCTTTACTTCAAATAAAATGGAAGGATGTAGAATATTTTCAAGTCAAGGCAAATAACACTGAGTATGCACACCGTGATCTCATTGACTGCATCTGCTTCCAGATGGCTGAAGTGACGCATGCTTCAGAATTATTACTTTCAAAGAAGTAAGAAAAATTGGTTTGAGGAGGGGTGGAGACTAGCAATGTACAACAGACTAGCAGTTAATATATCAAGGGTCCTTAAGGTAAAAAGAAAGTGACTGATGAATATTCCAGGAGAAAATGAGCAGAGGGGATAGTATCAAATCAAAAGATGCCAACAGTGGACAAAACACATGACAGAAAGATGTACGCTCACAACCACGTTGCTCAGTTGGCACAATGATGGGTCATTCCGGTTGTCAACTTGAAGGAGATGCACTGGGGATGCAAAGCACTCTCTGAGTGGGCCACGGGTGTCACCATGTCTCCTCCTCTCTGGAGACGTTAAAGGAAGCACTCATCTTACCCTCACTTGAGAAACAGAGACTGAGGTACAGGGAGCGCATCACAAGTTCCAAACAAAATGGAAAAAACACAGGAGGGCAAGGCTTAGACAGCCTTCATTGCCCTCCCGGCACTACAGAAACAGCAGCAGGGGTGAGCACCCGGAGCGGACCGCTGCTGTCACCTCTGGGAAGCGGCAGGGCGTGGAACCAGAACAGCCTGCTGGGTTTGATGGGGGGGTCTTTATCCCTGTATTTTCACCGCTTAGTCATTTTCAATGTGCAGAATGAGCAGAGTAGCTGGGAGCCATGCACACAGGCGGAGTGCTTAATACCCTCTGCATCCTTTTCATTAACTCTCTAAATACTGGGTGTTTCACTTTATTCCTGGGTACAAGCCAAAGTTTGGAGATCTCACAATGCAGTGAGTTTTTAATGATAAGGACCTACAGATCACAAGAAAATTCAAAGTACTGCCAGGCATACATACGCTTTGGCAGCAATAGCATTTCATTTGCAGCCAGTTGGAAACAGTGACCCATACTCCTTCCGTGGGCTGTTCCTTAATTACTCTGGCTTGCCTTCGTTTAGGCTAAAGGTAAACACGTATTTAGCCTAGGGAAGGAAATGGAAAAAAAACAAAGGTGACCTAAACAATCTCTCCAGAACAAGATTGCTAATCTGCAGTCAACCAGCTTAGCCACATCACCTAATGAACCCAAATTCTTCAAAATCATTAAGTAAAAGATTGAGTCTCTAATCCTATACTTAAAAAAAAAAGACAGCCAGAGTTACAAATACCATCCCACATAATGAGTGGTGGGAGGGGTTCTCTTGTAATTGATAAAATTATGTAAATGGTATGTATTTACGTTATTAACTTAAAAGTTCGGACATTGAAACACAGGCCACCCAGGCCTCACACCAAAGCTTCCTGGGTTTTGTACCAGTGAGCACATGGCTTTAGTCCATGTTCAACACTTAATTAAGAGATTCTTTTCAAAGATTGCATTCTGGATTTACCAACTTCTTAGAAGCCAGCTGCTGCAGTTCATTAGCAGGCAACATCTGGCCAGAGTGTTTTAAACTACTATTTTCCTTAACTATTATATGGATGAGGTTTCTGTTATTCCAAGCAAACTGAAACAATGTCCTTGTATGGACTTCTAAACATAATAATTAGTGACAGTGCAAATTTGTTTCTGATTTTTCTTATACTGTGTAGCAGACTGCTATTAAAACATTCAAATTATGCTTTAAACTTTGTATAACTGTGAGATTCTTTTATAGTTTACAGCGTAGACATGGCTTTACTTTTTGAGTACAAGGTCTCATTCCAGAGGCGGAGAAGTATTTCACTTACATTTGGCTGCATATTTAAAAACTATCCTTAAACTTTCCCAAGGAAACAGCCTTTCTAAGCCCAGGAAAGTGAAAACTTGGACAACTTTGGCCGAGAACCCTGAACATTCCACTTACTCTACTTCTGAACCCCAGAGGTCCCTGCACAATATGGATTTCAGACCTCAAAAACTTGCCCCTGAAAAGAGTATCAACCCATGATTACACAATTAACTTGCCCCTGAAACTGAGCTAACTAAATCTGTTCAGGGACTTAAACAATTAGAACACATCCCTGTAGTCAAATAAGTTTTTCAAAGGAATTTTGTGAGGCTGCATGGGAATGTCCAGGCCTCAGCTGCCGCTCATTTGGCAGTCTGGCTCCAGGACTGCCGGAGCAGCCTGTGGGTTCCCTCCTCTGAAATGCTCCGACTCCTTCCAGGGCTTTTGTGAAGAAGACACAGCCTTCCCTTTCTTTCAAATGGTCTTAGGCCTCACTGCTTACTTGGAATCTGCTGTTTAACTCACCAAGGAGCCACTACTTCAACCCTGCTCCCCTTTTACATGTGAAACACTGCACACCTTGCATGAGATGGGAGCTCAGTGAATAAACCTTCTGTTCGGATTCCATTCTCAGCATTTACCTCCCACAAGGGCACTGAATATTTCTTTTCTAACGTGTTTCCTACCCTTGCCGGTGTGGGGTACAGACAGTAGGTGTACCTTCCTTCCTTCCTTTGGGGAAACAGCCACAGAAATTAGGTTGTGCCTGACAAAGATGCCTCGTCACACTTAGGGTGACAGCCAAAGAAGACTCCACACAACAGGGCCACAGACCTGGCCCAGCCCGTGCCTCACTCCCTGCACCCCAGAACCCCATCCATGGCCCCTGCTCTTCCTGGACCAGGACAAAGTGCCGTTGCCCTGGGCCTTGACTCTTCCTGCTTTCTCTGCCTGCCATTTCAGCAGGCAGGTGGGAGAGGATTCCTCTCTCCTCTCTGTACCAGGAAACCCAGGGAGAAGATTTCTCTAATGCCCTTGCTCAAGCAGCAGCTTTCCCTCGTGCAGCCCGTTTGCCTTCACAGCCCTCAGGGAAGTCACATTACGCTTGTCTGTGTGAATAAACTCAAGTGCCGCTGACCACTACGTATCTCACTGCCACCAACAACATGGGAATGGCATGGTCTGTGTGCTGCGTCTCCAGTGCCTACAGCAGTGCCTGGCTCACAGAGTCGCTGGCCCTAGCACTTGGGGCCCCCATACTGCAGTTGCAGAGCCCAGCTGCTCTGGGAGGCAACCCCAGAGAATCCAGGAACAGTCATCCCTTCCTCTCTACCATCCCAGCTGCCCAGGTAGTGAACAGGATTCTTGATTCCGACAGTGACTTCCCCATGTGACCCAGTGCCCTGCCACTCTCAAAGGGAGGTTTTCTGTCTGGCCTATATTCTCTGTTGGTACCAAAACGCTAAAGATATCCACATACAGAATGTCTCCCCTGATGGTCACTGCAGCCTTCACAGATCAACATAATAAATGTAATGCAGAAATTCGCATCCCCAGAGTAGTAGAGGGGATGCAGTTCAATCCTTTTTTTTTGAGACAAGATCTTGCTAAGTCATGAGGTTGCCCAGGATGGGCTCAAACTTTCAATCCTCCTGCCTCAGCCTCCCATGATGCTGGGATTGCAAGGATGTGCCACCCATGCCCAGTTCAACCCTATACTCTACTCCTCCCAAGTGGGTCTTCTGAATATCACCTGCTCAGCCGGTAATACCACACAATACCCCAGCTCACCCCGCAGAGAGAGGGATTCTGGGGAGAAGACAGGCTAACAGGCTGCACTACCTGAAGCCTGCTGTTCACTGCAGCCTGTTCCCAAGGTGAGTCTCTATCTCTAATATCCTGAGGTGGCACTCGGTCCTCCTTCCTTGGACTCCAAGGACAAGTCCAAAAACACTGAACACAGTCTAGAGCAGAGATGGCGAACCCTTTAGAGACCGAGTGACAAACTCGACCCAAAGCCCACTTATGTATGGAAAAGCACCAACACTGCAATGAAACCTGAATATTGAGGTTTTAGTTCAGAAAAAACAGCTCTATACTAACATCTTTTGTCTTACAGGAAAACCACAATAATACATGCGCCATTGGTTTCCCAGCAATGGTCTATAGCAAGCTGAACTAAAGATAACAGAATCCTGGCTGCCTTGCAGAAGCCCCCACAACTAACATTTCTGGTAGCTGGGCATGGTGGTGTGCCCCTGTATAATCCCAGCACTCAGGAGGCTGAGGCAGGAGGATTGCCATGAGTTTGAGGCTAGGCTAAGCTACATAAGTAAGGTCAGGGGCAGCCTGAGCTACATAGTGAGACCCTGTCTCTGAATAATAAATAAACAAACATATTCCTGGTGGGATACTTCTAGACTTTTAATACTCAAACTTCACAGAATGTTCACATCTCTCAATACAAAACTTTCTGAAAGATGTTTATGTACTAAAATATATACACACACCATAAAACATCCACACAGCATTGTTGACAAAACTGAGCGAAGTCCAAGGATACAAAGCGTGAGAACAGGGTATGTGCCGAGCCACCGCCAGGCGGGGTCCTGCCACAGTGTGCAGAGCCGCTGCTGGTATGTGTGAAGCTGCCACTAGGCACAGTCCCACCAAGGGGCGCGGGCAAGGCTGCCACAGACCCCATGGTGACACCGTGGGGGGGCGCGGAGCTGCTGTGGGACCTGCAGGGCCATGCAGTTCCACTGCGCAGGGCTCACAGAGATGCCCCAGGCCCTGAGGTCCCACCCCCACCCCAGGATCCCTCGGCCACCACCCTCGATGCCGGCCCTCCAAGATCCTAGGCACATGACGTAGAAGAGGAGCAATAGCTACGAGTCAGCGAGAGCAGCCAAGTCAACAGCATACCGGAAGGCTGAGGCTTTCTACTGCTGAGAGGGACTCCACACTGCTTCCAATACAAACTTTCTATCACCCCATAGAGACAAGATGTACAAAAAACAGCAGCCCTGGAGATGCAGAGATGACAACATACTCTAAGACCTGAGAAACTCCTCCAATTGTCTCCCAAAACTAATAACTAAACTTCATACACAACCTGAACTATCTCAGTGAGCACGAGTGGGGGAGACCTCACACCACTTATACCCAGCATCAAAGGATTCTAAATGAGAATTCAAACCCTCACAAGGAACAAACAAGACTCCTTCCTGAAAAACAGCTCAGGCAACTGCCATGGCGCAGTTAGAGGAAGAGGACGAGGAGAAAGAGGGCGTCACCACTCCATACACACCCTCGGCCCTCTCCCTCATTCCTATGCTCACGGCTTCAGCTTCAGAAGCCCGTGCACACGGAAGCCTCCCAGCTCGGCAACAGGAAAGTGAGGTTCTGAGAACTGGGCCAAAACTGGAGCAGGAAAGGCCCAGCCTGGAAGGCGACCAGGAAAAGAGCAGAGAAGGACAGGATCGCCACCCAGACCCTGGACTACAACAACATGAGAATGACAAGAGGGAGAGAGGCGGGGCCCCCGGAACCAGGAAGGTTTAGAAGTGAGAATCAAGTCAGGGGGCTCCCTGCAGGCTATGTGGGGACCCTGAGGTCTTGGACAGGGCCCCCAGGAGTGCCTCATTGGGTCAGAGCCTGGATGTCTGTGGGGGCAACCCCGCAGACAAGTGGGCCTGCGGGAGCACCTCATAGGAGTGGGGCGGAGCCCAGTGGTCCTTGGGGGTGACCCCAAGAACTCGACTGGGCCCCAGGGAGTGCCTCATTGGGGCGGAGCCCCGTGGTGCTCAGATGCGACCCCAAGGACTCAACCAGGCCTCCGGGAGCACCTTGTTAGAGCGGAACCCTGCAGTCTGCAGAGGCAACCCCACAAACTGGCCCGGGTCCTTGGGAGTGCCTCACTACAGCGGAGCCCAGCAGTGCTTGGGGGCAACCCTGAGAACTCAACTGGGATGCCAGGAGCGCCTCATGCAGGCGGGGGACCAGTGACCCCGCCAACTGGTCCAGGTCCCTGGGAATGCCTCGCTGGGGCAGACCCCAGCAATGCTTGGAGCCGACCCCAAGAACTCAACCAGGCACCCGGGAGTGCCTCATTGGGGCGGTCCAAGGGGGCAACCCTATGGACCAAACAGGGTCCTTGGGAGCACCTCATAGGAGCGGAGCCCAGCAGTTTGTGGGGTTGACCCTGTGGACTTGACTGGACCCCCGGAGCACCTCGTTGAGGTGGGACCCGGTGCTCCATGGAGTCAAACCCACAGATTGGACTAGACCCCTGAGGCCCTTGAGGGTTTAACAATCAGGTATGACCATAGTCTATTTGGTTCCCTGCCTATGTACCATCCTTGAGGATGGGTGCTTTTCCACCTAGTGCCATACTAATTTGAATGCACCCATGTTTGTTACAGCATAATTTGAAGTAGCCATTTGCCTTCCAAATGTGGGAGCCCAAGGGAGTAAATAAATCAAAAAGTACAGTTACTGTCAGAGGGAAGATGATTGATTGGGTGGGAGAACAATGTAGATGAGGGTGGAGAAAAACTGATTAATCAAATGAGTCATCATTTGTATAACTGAGTAACAATAGTGAAGACATCATTGTGTAATACAGCATCCATTTTTAATTCCCCAATACCTGCTCTATAATTCTGTGTTTACTTTATCATTTATGTGTTATGCTGGTTTATAACTGAGTAAGAAATGCAAAGATAACATTGTGTAATACAACAGCCATTGTCAATCCCCTGCTATCTTCTGTGTAATTGTGCATTTCCTTCATCATTTTTGAGATAACTGAGTAACAAATATGAAGATGATATTATGTAAAATGGCATTTATTGTCAATCTGCCCCGTAATTTGTGTATTTCCTTATTGTTTTTGTTTTTTGAATTTATATTCTTTTATCTTTAAAATGAAAAAAAAAAAGTGTAAGACCAGAATCACTATGCAAAGTCACTATTTGTTAACAACCTTACTGTTGATGATAAGACGTCTGTGTTTTTTATATTACTTGTGTGTTACTCAGAAGAAATGTTATTGTGCTTTATAACATTTTGGGAAAGGTGAGGTTTTTAATTGAGAAACCATGCATCACACTTTTTCCTATTTAAAACCCTAAGAAAGAGGTCCCTGTGGATGATTTTGTGCAGGTTGCCTGGTCGCGGGAATACACGGCTGCCATGAAGTGGAAGACACCTGTGTCTTCTTGCACTCCCTCGCCCAAAGCCCGCCAGGGCCTTCGCAGTGCAGTCGCAGTGGGGCAGCTCATCGGTTCCCAGGCTCTGGCCTCGAGTCAGGGGCCCTGTTACTTTCCTTTTCCCCTCTACCCTTTTCTTTATTTTACTTTCACCAAAAGGATGTGAAAGCAAATGGAGCGAAAGGGTCTCGCTGTGCAGTTCAGGCTGGCCTTGGGCTCACTCTGTAGCCCAGGCTGGTCTCGAACTCACAACCGTCCTCCCGCCTCAGCCTCCTGAGTGCTGGGATTATAGGCGTGCGTTACCATGCAGCTCTGCTTTAGATGCTATCTACTGCTCTCTGAGGACACAAGTGGGGAGTTAGGTGTCCTGCAGACCCAACACCTTTCCCCTAGCCCTCCCACTTTGCTCAAAGTTATGCAAAGAAATTGGCCTGATGTTTTATTTGCCATGTTAATTACTAAGATGGTTGTTCATAGAGGAGCCGAATACTGGAAAATGATCAATTTCCCCTCTGGTACACACTTTTAAGTTCTTCCTACATTTTTTCTAAGGTTGTTGATATGCGGATGTTTAATGTATTCTTTTTTTTCCTTCACAATGCTTGTCATTGCCTGACACTATCCTGTTGAATCTCTTGCCTCTGTTGGGAATGGAGATTCCATACGGTTCTTGTGTACCCACGTGTCTGATTCCGAGAACTGTGTGGTGCATAGTAGCCTTGTCCTAAGTTGGTTGATGGATCTGTGTCTCCAGATTTAAGAACCATCTGGTGCATGGCAGTCTAGCTCCACCTTGATGGGCCTGTGGCAGAGCAGGACCGAGGGTCCTTGGAATTTTCCTGACTTATTTCTTATACTTGGGGCTTCTGTTTGGAGATTAACAATGGTTGTTGTATTACTACTGATATCTTCAAAGTGGTTTCTCAGGAAGACAATTAGAGACATGCAGTAATAATCAAGAAAGGGAACGTATGTATGTATGTGTATACAGGATAACTAACAGTTGTACTACTCTTCTGTTGCTTTACTGAAAGGAACAGTTAACGATTACTGGTTTGATCTTTATTGCATGTCTCCTTCTACATTGAATAATTGCCTCACTTCCTCGTGTGTTTGGTTTTATTCATGTACCTAGCTAAGTCTTCCTACAGCCTAGGATGGTTCTGCAATGTCACCCACAATTCATTCTTCCCCCATGGGTGAGTCTGGTAGACTTATCTGCCCTGTTGTTCTACTTTGTAAGATTCACGAGTCCCCTTTCAGCTCCCGCCTCCTCCGTCCCACCCCATAACGCTCCCTGCACTGCGGGCTGTGCGGGAGCGCGGGCTTCCCTCTAGGCAGTGTCCCACGAACAGCCAGCTCCTCTGCCCCGCACCGGACTTGCGCTTTCCCAGCTCTCGTGTCAGCTGCTTGCTGGGCTCCGCCCTAGCTTCCGTGGGCCACAGCCTCCCAGTTTTCATACTGTGCATGTCGAAGACGTTTTGTTGTGTCCCACTCGATCAGCTCATTTACACAGGTACTCCACGCTAAAAGTCACTGGTATTTTGAGGACATTGTTCCATTGCCTCCATCTCCCACCATATTTTTTAAAACACTCATGTTCATTCCTGATCCTTTGACTGCGCCCCTTCCCTTCTTCCCTCTTGCCCTATCAGCTTTCTGTGTCTTTTCCGTTCACACGAGTTTCAAAATTCCTGTATGATTGGCTTTTATTCAGCCTTTCTCATTTATTACGCAAACACCAAGGAGCCCTTTCAGTCTGAGGATTCATATCTTCACTTCGAAGAAATACTACTTTTTTTAATTAATTTTCTGATGGCTGTTTTCTTTGCTTGCCCTAACCAGTTGGAGACGTCCTGGAACTAACCCACAAATTCTCCTACTCCCGTCTCGCTGTCCGTCTCTCTTCTCCTACTTTGTGAATCGGTTCTTCAATCCTTTGATTGAATTTTTGCTTTCATTATCGTATTTTTAATATCCACAAGTTCCATCTTATTGTCTATTCTTTTTTCTTTTAAAAAAATTACATTTCCTTTTTCTCAAGGACTAACATCCTCTTTCACCCCTCTGAGAACACTGTGTCTTCTTTGAAGTATCCTTCTACCCTCAGCATTGTCTGTTTCCTCAGAATTTCCATTTTTTTCTTTGTTTCTTTCATTTTGGAGACTTTCTTCTAATACCTGATTATACTCTGATGCCCTGTCATGTTTAAGAGTGAGTCACTAAGAGGCTGACTATGACCTTTGAAAAGGGGCCTCTAATAGGGTCGGGGAGCAGCTGGACAGTTTTTATGGCAGAAGGGTCAGCAAATGTGAGTTTCTTGAGGCCTCTCCTTGGGGACAGCTGCATTCAGGCTGCGAAGGCTTCTGTCACAAACCTAATGCCTGCCAGTGGGAGCTGACCAGTGGAAAGGAACTGGGAATATTGCTGTCCAGACACAGAATGTCCAGGAATCCCCCAAATTCCAAACCTGTTTCTTGTTTTGCCCTGCGCAGTGCTCACTGGTCCCAAGTTCAGAAGATCACTGGCTGTTTTTCAAAGACTCCAGCACAGATATGGAAAAATGGTCCCAGGTCACAGAGGGCTTTAAAAGTCTAACAGCCCTCAGGGCAACTTTCCAGCAAGGACCCACCCACCACATCATCCAGCTTTCCCCTCAGCCCTCCGAGCGCGGTGGGATGAGTCAGCTCACGGCCGCCTCCATCTCTTCCTCAGACACTTGGCTTTGACCTTTCACCATTCTGCCAAGTCATGCACCATGCCTCCATCCACTTTCCATCTTTGTGTCCTGTGGTTTATGGTTATTTATGTCTCCTTGGTTTATCAAAGACAGAGTTTACACTTCCTTTTCTTAGTATTCTCTGTTGTTTGGGGGTGATTTTTAAGAATAGACTGAATGAAAGACAGAGAAAGAGCAAATGTGTCTCTGTTTAGCTGTTGGGAAACCAGAAGTCTCCAGCCTTTTCTTTTTCATAAGTATTTGTTGCACCACAGCCTTTAGTATCATTCTGACTCATAATTTCTGGCTTCTGGGTTGTATTTGTAACTAACCTTTGTTTTGCTGCTTCCAGACTTGTGGCATTTAGTTTATTAATGAATTAACAATTTCCACATTTACTGATCATCCCACTAGCAATAACTGTTGTCTGCAACTAAGTGGGATATCCTGAATGTCAAGTTAGTAGGAGAGCATTAGTCACCAAACTCTTGCGGGACTGGCGCTTGCCCCCTGTCCCTGTACCCTCACCCTCACTCCCCCCTAGGAGGACGGCTTGCCCCCATGCACCTTCAGGCCATCTCCATCCAGGTCCTTTCTTTCCCCTCCTGCTGGGTTTCTAGTTATCTTGCTCTAGAGCACAGTGGCTTCCAGCGTCACCAGGGGCTCCTTCCCGGGTGGTGCCTTTGACCCTGCACGCCTGTAAATAATCTCCCTATCAAAGTTTCTTCAGTTGTATGCTGTGTGCCATTTATTTTCTACCAGGCCACCAACTGATACATCAACTGAAAAAAAAGAGCATTTCCAACTAGTTTTATCTCTGCAGTCACTTCCGTTCTCATGCTCAGATTTTACCAGAGTCTCACAGACAGTTGGCACTTAATTAAAGACAGTGCCAGTGACAGGCTTCCTCTTCATCAAGATTCGGTTCCCCAGGGCGTGGGTGGGGGATGGACTCCTCTTTCCACGTAATGATGCTGGGCCGCTTAGAAGGGTCATTAGTACAATTCAGACCAGCAGAGGAGAGGCCAGGATAGCTGTACTGTGAGCTATGCTACAGCCGCTGGGGGCAGACGTACTAATAAAGATCTGTTTGCTATTTTTTACTTCAAAAACAGACGGTCAGAACTAATTCCCAAAATTCAAGTGTTTATTTCTCTTCTAGCTTTTTTTGCTGTCTTCCTTTTCTTTCTTCCTTCCTTCCTTCCTTCCTTCCTTCCTTTTTTTTTTCAAGACAGGGTCTCACTATGTAACCCAGGCTGGCCTCTAACTCATGGTAAATCTCCTGCTTCAGCCTCCCAAATGCTGGGATTACAGGAGTGCACCACCATGCCCAGCTACTTCTTTTTATTTATTTTTTTGGTACGAGGAATCAAACTCAGAACCTTGTACTTGCCAGGCAGGCGCTTATGCCACTGAGCTATATCTCTGGCCCAAAGAACATTGACCAGTTGTTTGCAATATTTGCGGCAGACATTCACTTCAGTTTGTTATCTACCTATTTTTTTTTTTTCTTTTGTGGTATCAGGAATTGAACTCATGACTTCACACTCACAAGGCAGGCATTGTGCCACTGAGCTATATCCCCGGCCCCATTTTTCTTTAGACATATATTAAAGCAAAAAAAAAATAATTTTACCAATCCTCCTATTAACAAAGAAATTAAATGCTGCACTTCGGACTTCACTCCACATATCTGGTTCTCTCTTTTTCTATGCATTGCCCCGCTTTTTTCATCCAATCAGCTTTTTCACTTACCTCTCACAGACTCGTCAACCCATCTCAAATTGTTCTTGCCAAAGGGTTGTTTCATTTTGTTTTGTTTTTGAGGCAGAAGGCGACAGAACCCAGAGGCTTCAACTGAGCTGCATTCTGAGAACCATTTTATATTTTGAGACAGGGTCTTGCTCAATTGCCCTGTCTGGGCTCAAAGCTGTCATTCTCCTGCCTCAGCCTCCCAAAGTGCAGAAATTCCAGGCATGTACCACCACACCCAGCTGTGTTCTTGCCTGAGTTTTGTCCAACTTCACTGTTGCTGTATGAAAGGCCTTGTCTTACTTAACTACTTGGTAGCGACTAGCAACACTGCAATCTGTTTCATGCGACCCCCCCCCTTGTTTTGGGTCTCCTCCTGCACCTCATACTACTCCACAGTCTCTTCAGTAGGCACCTCCTCTTCCACCATGCCTCAGATGCTCAGCTTATTCTGGCTCTACGCCGGTCTTCCTAATCTTTCCACCTATGCATCATCACAGATGGTCTCATCCACTCCTAGGGCTTCAGAAGCCAACTGTATATACAGTGGTTCTCAAGAGGAGCATCTCCGATCCAGGTCTCTCTCTAAACTAAAAGATACCATCAAGATGCCCACAAATTCCTGACACACAATATCTCAGCTCCCCCAAAACCAAATTTCCTTCTACAGCCGTGCTTCCAGTGAATCACACCAAGCCAAAGACTAGACGATAACCCTTGCTTGCTTGCTGTTCCCATTCCCATACCCAGTCAATGCCTGGACCCTACTGATTCTGTCTGAGACACACCCTGAATCCATTATCCAATTCTCTCCATTCTTACTGCCTCCCCCAAGACCAAATCGTCTCTTTACAGTTTACACAGTTTCCCTCAAATCCAGACTTTATAATAGAACCAGAGTGATCCCTCTATGTACAGACCTGATCGGGGCACTCTCCTTTCAAGACCCTGTATTGGCTTCCCACCAGGATTAAGACGAAGCCCAAAGTCTTCAACATGGCTTACAAGGTCCAGTGTCTCAGCTCTCATTTTGCTGTCTCACTCCTGCACACTTCAACCCTAACAAGCCCTTTTAGTTCCTCCAACAAGCCACTGTTCCTACTCTGCATATTTCCACAGTCTCTTCCTGCCACCTGACAGCACACTCACCTGATGTCATCCGTGCAATACCGGCAGTATTTCTTGACTGACATCTACGACTCCTTGAGTGACTTGGTGTCTCAGCTGAGACGTGCAGTGCTTTCTAGATCTGGGTTAGACCTGCTCCAACGTCACACTTACCTCATTCTATTTTAATTGCCTATTCGCTCCCCTGTGCTCCCCTGTTGGGTTATTACCAGTGAGGTGAAGAACGTACCTGTTGTACGTCTGAAGTTGCCACCAAATAATGGCTGGGTGGTGAGTAAGCAAATGAACAAACAAACAGTCCAATCAAAAGCTGTCCCAGGGCAGGCACATTTTCTATATGGACTTTGTTTCCCTGCCTTTCTCTTCTCAAAATGAGAAGTGAGCCATCACTCCCCTCAAATGAGCCATTGAGAGGCGAAGGGCAAACCAATGTCTACCCACACGTGACAGCCAAAGAAAATTTCCTCCTGAGCCTTTGCCTTCTCCCTTTCTGCCTACATATAAAACTTTCAACATGAAAGTTGATGCACGTTTCAAAGAGACTAAGCATGTGGCTGACTTTTTCAAGATCTGCCTAATGCCCAGTCTGCTCCGAAACCATCTGTAAACTTGATAGTTTATGTACTCAGGGTAAAAAGAACCCATGGTTACATTTTATTTGAACCAGAACACCAAAGCATTAATTAAAGCTGAGCACACCTGCTCTGAGATGCAAAGGCAGAGATTTATGTGAACTTGTAAAGCCAAGACTGGCTGACCTCCCGTAGGATTTATATTTCCTTTAAATAAGCATTTCCTCTTTGCAATACAATTATTTTTTTAAGTTTATTTCAGCGACTACCCTGCTGGCATAAACAGAGATGCTGCCCAGTGCTTTATTACCCTTCCTTAATCCTTTTACCCACTCCTTGTCAAATATTTAATTTAAGGTTGTAGGTGAAAATAAGCAGGCCCAACCATGAGGCATAGAATTTCTTACTCTAAATTCAACTTGTTCATGAAATCATCTTTGCAAAAAGACATCTTTGTATTCAAAGTCCACATTTAATTCTGGACCATGTTAATACAGTGATACAGAGATCTGTTCTCTCCTGATTTGAAGGGCTACCTTATAGCCATTTGTCACCAGCAGGACCTGTTAAGTGACAGTGCTTACTCCCATATGTAGCTCTTCTAGTAAGGCAAAGTTTTTCATTGAGGGAAGACACTCTGACTTTGAGATTGAGAAGCTAATGCCTTTGGAAGGGATGCTATGAGGTTTGCTTACTGATGCTGGTTACCTTGGACAGCTTCATTCCCAGGACTGTGAGCGTTACTAAGCCAGCGCAACAGACCAGAGCACTGGAGCTGGACAGGCCAGAACTTGGTGGGATATTTCCATCTACCAGGCAGTTCATCCCCATCAGGTCACTAAGACCAAAGTGCTCCTGAAGAGGTAAGGTAAGGAGAAAGAGCAATCATAATCTCAGTGTTGGATTCAAAACATCCTTCCATTCCCCAGAGAACAAAATTCATCAGCAATCTTCTTATAATACCTACAGACATGAGTTCTGCCACTTGATTTAGTGGACACTACACGTGATATCTGATTTAACAGCTCTTACCCACAGATAAGGTGATCTCAAAACAACTTTTTACTTTGCTCGGCACAAAGCTAGTCATCCCTTCCTAAAAATCGATTTTGTCTCAATAATTATTGATCTGAACACAATGGAAAAATGGAAAGCAATTTTAATTCAATGTGTCACAGAGCAAGACAAGAAATACAGACTTATCCCAGTTCTCTTTTAGTTATAGAAAAAGCCAAGCACTAGAGATGAAGAGACTTTCCCAAGATCACACACAGGGGCCTGGCAAAAGGGCCCAGGTCTCTGGTTCCCGCTGCAGTTACAAACCTGGCCAGCAGGCTGTCACCATGATTTAACATGAGTCAGCGCTCTGAGGAAATCCAGATTTTTTTTTAACTAGAGTTTATAGATACAATTTAGCCATATGGTAGCTATAAAGACAGCCACATTAGAATTCAGCCATAAATGTGCATTGCAGCCTCCAAATGAGGCAGGGAAACTCTATTTCTACAGATAGTTAAACCCAAATAAACAATCAGGCCCTGACCTAACCATGGAAAGCTCTAATATACTTACATGGGTACCTATGCTGTGAACAATATCATATCATAGCCTTGGTGGTTTAGAATTAAAAATAAATTCAAGGCTGCCTCCTCCTCAAGCAGAAGTACCATCATCTTCATAAATTACTCAAATGCAAGACCAAAGTATGAATTACTATGATATTACCTAATTATGCATTTCATCATACATATTATTCGAGAGAGGAACTCCAATAAACCAATTAGAGTAACCAAAGTAACAACAAAACTCTGCAAATAAAAGACTAGCTTTTTCCCTTAATTTTTGTCCTTTTATCTCAGTTGGCAAAACTTGTGCACCACAAAGAAGAGATTCATTTGGATGTACTTCTCTTCTTGATTTCAGTCATCTAAAAATTGCCTTCCAGAAATACAAACAAATTAAAAGTTGAGACATGGCTGCTGCCAATGCCCTTTCATATGGAACACCAGACAGCTTGTTTAAAACAGTGATCCCGGGAGGACGCTGTACATTTCACTAGAACCTGGTCCATGGGGAACCTTGAATGTGAATCCTACTTACAAACTTAGCACGCCATATTTAAATTGAAACATACAACGCATTCAAAAATGCACATGGGTTGAGCCAGATTTTATAATAGCTCTATCCCAAAAGGATAACATGTTCAGTTTCATATAAACAGATTATCCTCTGGAAATTTCTAGTATCTGAATCTGAAGGTTTCTGAACAGGATAAATTTAAATTACTTTCCTGCCAAAAGTTCACTGTATAAACCTGCTCTGTACATACAAACTGTCAAGCCAGAAAGGATGGTTAAGGCCCTAAAAGGCCCAAAAGCAACACAAAATAATGTTCATTATTTAGGTCACTTTACCCATATACTACGAAAAGTCATATTGTTCTAAGGAAGATCAAATTGCATTTTCAAGGCAAATGCACCCAAATACTGTATTTCCCACTAATACATATGACAGCTCAGATGATTTAAAGATTTAAAACTTGCCAATAACTTTTCCCAGAAGTTATTACCATGTGTCCGAGAGAAAGACACACAAGAAAGAAAAAAAGAAAGAGAAAGGAAAAAGGAAGGAAGGAAGGAGGAAGAAGGAGGAAGGAAAGGAGAGAAACTCTAGACTAGGTCTTCGCAGCTGGAGCACAGGCCTGCACATCGGCAATAATTCAGATGTATCTGTTCTAGGTATGTCCCTGAGTCCTGGATAAGTCACTGCAAAGCTGCAGGTAGGACCGCAGACAGGAACACAAGCTCTCTAAAACACACCTAAGTTTGCTTTTAACTCGCAAAGGCAAAATCTCCCTTTTAATGTTCTCTAACCATGATTCTCTGAACAGTCACTATATCCAAAACACTGAAAACTAAAAGTAGTTATAAAACAGCCAATATTGATTTCTCTGTCCTCCGTGCTGTTGTAATTATGAAAGTGGAAATCATTCATTTTCATGCTCTTCTACATGGCATCACAGGTTTTTGAGGTAGTTATTCAGTGCTTCTATGAAACTACTTGCACTAATGTGTTTTATCACATCTTCCTTTTTCACCCCACCTGAAGTGGCAATAACATTCCAGGCACCGTACACTAAAGCCCAGCATCCCCAAGTACGATGCTATCCTTACAACAACGTGTTGTTAGGACCGTGGTGCTATCACTTTGCAGACAGATCTGAGACTTAAGTTACTTTGATACGACAGGGTAGAGCTCAGATCTGAACCTGGGGCCGTCCCACTCTAACTTCAACTACAGGGTAAGCCTACTCCTATATCTCCCAAGAACAAAATGTAAATAATATCACTAGAAAGCACCCTCCACAGCAAACATGAACAAAGGTGGAAAAGCCAGACACAGTTTGTCGGCCGGAGCTGATTCATGAAGAGCCAGCTATCTGCAAGATCGCTACTGCCCCCTGTGAACACCACCCCAGCACAGCTGTGTCTCCCCTACACTCTGAAGCACGAGCGAGCACAATAGAAGAGGAACGGCAATTAGTGCTGAAAGACAAAAACGACACAGTAAATAAAACAAAGCTGACACAATACACACCTTCCACAGCAACTTACCTGGATGCCTTTAAATCCACACAGGAAGTAGTGGTGCCACAGAGGCTTGCTTTTGTCAATCTGAATGGTATTAGCACTCGTGCTGAAGTCCCTGCAGAAACAAGAACCGTCATTAAACCACAGGCCTGGAGCTGCAGGATCAGTGGCTGACTGCTGCCATCTCGTGCCCAGACCTCGACACTGACAATCTTCCTTCCCTTCACTTCCAACACAGGTACCTCACAGTCTCCCCCAAATAATGACCCGCTCCAGCTAAGAAAGGGAGATGGAGTAGCCTCAATGACTAACCCACCTCTCACTGACCCTTTGTGCCTCCTGAAGCACAGAAGAGGAGGTATATTCTAGCAGAATCCATAACCATGTTCTCTTTCACACAGTCCTTGGGAAGCTGGTGCATACCACACAAATACGTTCTGAGCCTGCAGTCTGGCAGATTCCAGCTCAAACAAGGGTCCTTAAGGCCCTCTTCCTCCAGCCTCTGCACCCTCTCTACCCAACAAGTCTGACCACCTGAACACTCTAAGAAAAAGAAGTAATGAGCAAATCAATTATTCAAATAGATTATAACCTATTAAAAATTAGATGCTCTGAGTTGTGCTCTTAAATGAACATGAGTAAACAGCTAAATGAAGGAAAAGAGAAAACTGACAGAAAAATACCAACTAATAGATGTAGAGGAAATATTTAATTCCATAATTGTTTCCAAAAAATACATCAATAGATGCTAAAATTGGACAATAAAAAAGGAAAAAGAAAGATGTTTACATAGACTTTAAATATTTCTCCCAGCAGGCTCATACTCATTGATTACACGGAGAAAAAACAAACTTTATGGTAGAAAAATCTGGCAGATACCATTTTAATCAAATGATCAAAATTAATATTATCAGTAAAGGAACATCATCTGCCTTGATATAGTACATTAAGGATATGTCTGTGGACAAGTGAATTCTTTGTACATTTTTTGTGAATTCTTTGTAAATCAAAAGTACTTTAAATGAAAAATAGGTAATTAGGTGGATGGAAAGATCGATAATAGATAGATAGATAGATAGATAGACTCCTAAACCAGCCAAAGGATGAAACATGTGAATTGGGCAAGGGTTAACAGGATAAGAGGGAAATGAAACAATATTCTACAGCTTGACTGACTGTTCTTCATTTAACTTACTAAATATCAAGTATGTGCCAGTCATTGAAACAGGCACCTTCCAGGCACTATCTTATTAACTTAAATACACCACCCCCATCAAAAACTATTTAATTCCTGACAACTGAAGACTGTAAAGCATGCAGTATAAAACAAAAGTCACTTTGTAATCTTACCAACCTGACATGAACACAACAGTAACGCCAAGTGAGGGTGTGTATGACCATAGACGGGGTACGAGGTTGCAGGGGAATTAGCTCTGTGGCGAGCACCGGACAGAGAGGAAAGGTCTGCAGGAGGCTCGCAAGGTAGAGAGCCTCTCCAGGAATACACAGTCTGAGTCCAACTCGCAAGCACTTTATGCTATCACCACCCTCAGAAGCTAAAAATATGTCACCCACAGCTAACAAGCGGTCATAGAATTTGGAAGCAGTGGTGTTAACAAGCCTAACGGGGTCTGTCCTAACTACCCAGAGACCCTGGAAGCAGCAGGCAAGGGTGTGCACTAGGAAAGACGAAGAGGAAGGCTGCACTGGTACAGGGGGCTAGATGGGCGACAATCAAGGGAAATGAGAAGTGCCAGCTCTGACAGGCCTGGCACTGTAGCTCAGGTCTGTTGCAAGAAAAACTGCTCTTTTTCTACTCATTCCAATGCACTGTCTTGCCTTTCTGCTTAGTGTTTTCCAGAGGTTCAAATGCAGGTGTTTTCCCACTGGCCCCTCAGCCTGCACTGCAACACCCAACAGCGCTCCCCACTCCTGTTCCCACGTTGCAGAATCCTGAGGATAAGCCAGGCGTGGTGGCGCCTGTAATCCCAGCACTAGGGAGGTTGAGGGAGGAGGACTGTTGCAAGTTCGAGACCTGCCTGGGCTGCAAAGTGAGTTCAAGGCCAGCCTGAACTGCATAGCGAGACCCTGTCTCAAAAAGACAAAAAAAAAGAATACTGAGGATATATTGCTAAAAATGAGCAAAGGTGATTCACTACACTGATACTTTCGGCTTACACACTTCATTCACTCACTTGGTCTTCAACAAACATTCTCCCAGTGCCTATCCTGTGTGTGTGCAGTACTGGGCCAGATCGTGTAGCATCAAAAATATGAAACACTCAAAAATTTGACAAACTATGCACAAGATAGTTATCCTGAAAATAACAACATATTTCTGAGAGTGAAGAAGTCCTAAATAAATGCAGAGATGCACTATATCCTCAGATTGGAAGGTTCAATACTGTTAAGGTCCAATTCTCACCCAAATAATCTATATATCCAATAAAATCCCAATCAAAATCCTGGCATAGACACTGCGAATAGTGGATTCTAAAATTAATAAGGAAGTGTAAAGTCTATTAGAATAACCAAAATGTCTTTGAAAAAAATAACATGAGAGGATTTATACTGACTTCAGGACTTCTTAGAAAGCTAGTTGTCATATAGTATGATAATGGCATAATGATAGACCAAAAGATCCAGAGATTAATGTCCAGAAATAGACTTTCACATTAATCTCTTTGTCTACCTTTATGCTAATAGAAGGTGGGAAGTAGTTGAAGAGCTATATGCCCCAAAATGTCAACTCTTATCTTATGACACATATGAAAATGAACTCAAAATGGATCATAGGCCTAGACATAAGTGCTAAAACTGTAAGACTTCTAGAAGAAAACAGGAGAGGGAATTTCAGTACTCTTGGGTTTGGAGTCAAAAAGTAGAAGCTCTGAAAGAAGAAAAGTCTACAGTGCTTCATCAAATTAAAAACTTCCTCAAAAGGCACTATAAAAAGTGAAAACCCAAGGCACAAGCTGGATGAAAATAGTTGCAAAATGGATATCTCAGAAAGGACTTATACCTATATACAAAGATAGCTCACAGTGACTCAGGATACTTGACAAAGTGTAAGTACGAGACACATCTATCATGCAACAACCAGACTCTTTTACTGAGGCCAAGGTCTGGAGAGGAGAAGCAACTGTCCCTACAGTAACAGAGCTTACAATCTTCTGAGGGATACAGGTAAAACAGGTAATGCTGATACAGCAGAGGAAGATGCTCTGGCTGGAGCATTAGAGAACAGTAGTAACACAGGAAAGATAGCCAACCTCCCTTTGCTAGAGATAGTTACCGCAGTAGATGGAAGGTGCTTTCTAGGCCAGTTTCATCTTTGAATTGCCTGTATCTAAGACAATGTCTAGCACATGGGAAGTCTTCCATACGTTTCTTAAATGAATGAACAAACATTGAATAGCGACCTTAAATGCTTTTAAATACCATCTATGAAGTATCAACAAATTACATGATTTACTCTAGGCTTGGTATTTTCTAAGGAGTTCATTTGAGTAAGAACACACCATCATACCTTTACACACACACATATACACACTTTACATACATTATTAAGAGTCCTAAATACTCACGGATATAAGGGATTTGTATTGGCCAGTTGGAGAGTGTGTGTTTTCACAGGTTCCACAGCTATTAACATATCTTGTTCTACAGCCATTGGAAGAACAGAATAGCCACAGTAATCTATATGCTCGCCTAGGAAACAAAAGCAGTTTTTATCATTTTTAGCATGTGAAACGATAGAAGCTCAGTCAAGTTAACATAAAAGAAAAACATGAGCACAGCCAAGACTTCACAGAAAATAAAAATATGGACAGGGAGTTCTTCAGTTTTCTTTTTCATTCCAGATACCTGGGCCAGGAGCTACTAGCCATACATATATTAGTATCTATTAATTTTGGGACTTCTTTTAACCTTAATCCTTTTTCCCAATTTCTAATTCATAATGATCATTTTCAAAATTTATGCCATGTGAACAGTAACATGAGCAGCAAGCAAATTAATGTCTCTTCCGTTATTGCGACTTTATTAACTTTTTAAAAAATAGGAACAATTGAGCTTTACGTACACTTTCCCTTATATTAGCATTTCTGAGTTGCAGTCTCTTCGCCACTGCCAGTGAGCCGGCTAGAGGTAAGGACGGTGCTCATCTCTGTGGCTTAACCCAGTGTCTAGCAATGAGATCAGCACTGATATATCACGTGTAGTGTGCTGTAGCTGTACAGAGCTAGGACGAGAAAAGGAAGCTAGGAAAAGAGATATAATTTGCACTTTCAATGTATAAGCAAACACAAGGAACAAACTATTCTCCTTTTCATTCTACCTCCTCTATGACTCACCAGTAGGAGGCTGTTTTTCCCACCACGCCATAATACAAGTTACCATTTAAACTCAAAGTTCTTATTCATGAGTCTTACACACAAAATAACAAACTTAAGAAGATGGACTAAGCTGTCTTATTTTCTGGTATATATTTTAATATCTGACTATTCCGATGACCGAAAAAAATCAGCTAGGAAATGGGAAATTAATAGAAGACAATTCAATTGTATAATTATATTTTTATTCTACATATTTGAAGGAACAAGTCTTTTGTTTTACATTGATAGGCTCCTTAAAACGCTGTTATAAAGTTTTTTTAAAGATTAACAACGCTTGATGGAGAACTGGTCTTCAAAATTATCTTTCTCCCCAGTTACTTTTAAGAAGACAATAATGAAAAATAAGTAGAAAACATATATTCAGGCAAGCAGATCCCTGGGAAGGCGCTCATTCTTCCAGGGAGACCACTGCTGCATGGTCTGAGCCTTCTGAGAATGAATGAAGGTTTGCTGAAACTCATTAAACAAAAAGAGATTGCCTGGGCAGGGGTCAGAGAGTGAGCAGAGACTGCTGGGCGGGAAGGATAACAAAACTATGCTACCATCAGTATTTTTAAACAAATCATAATAATGCTTGAAACAAAGACTGAAATTCGTTTCATTCTATGCCCAGCTCATGGCACTCACATATTTCCCGCCACTCTTACAGTCATTCATCCTTAAGCCACTCCCTTTTTCACAAGTGAATGAAAGCTGGGTTCGGTCCTGCGTATAGCCCTTTGTTCCGGATGGCCATCATCACGGCCAGACATAGGACCCCTTGGCTCCCCGTAACTACAAATATGCCTTAGTGTCCTTCTTCTCAACCATGGGTTGCACTAGAAGTGGTCGATTGGAATTGATTCACTAGAATTCCAGTAACTTTTCATGAAATTACAAATACAAACTTCCTAGGCCATGAGGAGGAATGGGAAGGGATCTCTACAGTTCGGTGTTTGTGCTAATACAGTACTGAAAGGTGGCTGGTACAAATGAATTTAAGTTTTATTTCACTATAATTAATTATATATAAATAGTCACACGTTCCTAGTAGCATCTGTAACAGACAGAATAAGCATATGTCCTCAGCCAAAGCGAAAATTCTCATTTGTATTTTCTAAGAAGGGATAGTAAGTGATACCACACACGACATCCTCAACAATGTCTCCATAATAACCTTGACGATGGCTCACAAAAAATTATAGATAAGCACAGTATAACTTATTGAAAACAATTCTACATAAAGAATATAGGTGTCTGAAATCCACCTCGATCTAGAATAAATTTAGAAGCTGGCAAAATAGGTTCCACATGCCTTCAAAATAATGCTTCATAAATTACATTTGTCTCAACAAGTCTCACTGGAAATTCAAATTATCTTGCTGAGCAAAGTACAAGCAAACAAGTTTTTGTGGAAAATGAGCAATTTAAATCCCATGCAAGGGATTCATTCTCTGTCCTACCTGCTTTGCCTTTCTATCTGGGGAAAAAAACTCTTCCCAGAAAAACTCAACTGGTAAAATGATTAAAGCTATTCCACCCAGTGTTCTCTTTCTAATCCAACTGCTGGCTGTAATAAGAGCTGAAAATAACCCATATGCCAGGAAATAAAATTGTTAAGCAAATTATACAATATCAACTTAGCAGGTTGAAACTATTAAAATAATAATTATGACATACAGAAACATAAAATATTTATGACATATTAAATTGAAAGAATTACAAGGGTACACAATCTAACTTAAAAATATATGAAGTATTATATGCACATGAGATGGACAGAAAGATGCTAGACATTACTGTTAAACAGCTATAATTTACTACTAAAATGCAATACAATTCAAAGATATTCCACAGGAGAAACCAAAAAAAAAAAAAAAAAGAAAAGAAAATTTCACATGGAAAACCTGAAAAACTTGGACCACAGTTTTAAAAGCAAGGAACAGTAAGGTCAGGATTCCCCTAACCCAGTGAGTAAATGTGAAGCCACCAAACTTTCTCATTACAGTCTAAAAATGTAACCTGTGGCATCCTCTAAAAAGAGAATATAAACTACTGGATTTCAAGAGCTATATAGATGAGAAAATTATCGTGACTGAATGGACTGGAAAAGATGAAAGTAAAGTGCGTTCCTTATGTAGAATCACATCTTGGTGAAATCTTTTCACCAAATATGTGAAATATTCTGTACGAAGGAAAAACTAAGAAAGAAGCATACTGACAAAACTTTCGATCTGACTTAGGGAAAAGAGAAATTTAAGAAAAGAAAGTTTCAAAATACCTATGATGTTGACTCTTCCTGGTGCTCGAACATAAAACTTGGGGATGGACCCAAACTTAGACTTAAACATCTCTTTTAGCTTGAGCAATCTGAAAACAAGAGCAGATTATATATTAGAAAACCCACGACGGTCTGAGGACAGTCCAGTGATAGAGCTTTGCTCGCTATGCACGAGACCCTAGGTTCAATCCTCAGCACCACAATGACACACACACACACACACACACACACACACACACACACTTCATCTAAGTGCCATCTCTAATTATTCCAAAACAAAGAAGAGAAAAACAAACTCTTCTAGTGACACTTACCTCAAAAACCCCAGGACAGACAATATTGTTACCTTCTAAATCCCACAAAGCGGGGCTAAGCCCAGTGAAGAATTAAAAAGACTGATACACCCAACAGAAAACATCCATTTTATTCAATTATATGGAATATATCTGTGCATAGTTTTTCAGTAGAGGATGCCAGTGGGATTGGATGAAGACCCACCTGAGTATGACCTCATTTTCACTTGAGCACACCTGCAACAGTGCTAATCCGAATACAGTCACATTCTAAGGCTCCAAGTGGACAGGAATTGGGGGCCGAGGGCAGCTACAGCATTCAAACCCATGATGAGTCAAAAGAAAACTAGGCTGGGTATCAGGAGACCACAGTGGTAATTCTACTGAGGCCCCTAATTCCATGCCAAAATTCAGCAGATCAGTTACCCTTGGCATATGTTTCCTAAAACTCCAGAAATTGAGCTCGGTATCCTGTTTACAGTCCTTCCAGGTCCAAACTTCTAATAATGGACTCAATCTGATACTGTCAAATCATCTCAGGTCAACTCTGTGACTCCCCCCGGTTATATTGTAGGATTATAGTATCCTGCATTCTACTGTGTCTAAGTAATGATACTACGACAGTACACATTTATTAAAGCCAAACATATTCAGGAAGCAAGTAATTAACTGGTCTCAGGGAATAATTAGTTGTAAGAAACAGAAATCTGCACACACAAAAAAGAGTTCAAGGTAAAAAGGAAACTTACGATAAAGATAAAAGATACATGGAATAGGGTCAGAAGTTCCTCATGCTGGCAGGCTGGAAATTACACCATCAGCAGCAACTTTGCTTCTCCGGGTGTCTCACTCTCCCCGCCCTCCAGAGGTATGGGGCTTCTTTGCATACTACCACCAGCTGCCTCTGTGACCACCTTGGGTCCCGCTCCTCCACACCTTCAGTTTCACGACTCTGTGGCTGGACTGCACAAGACTCACTAGCCCCAGTGTCGTGTACTATTTCTCTTACACATCTCCGGACCCTTTAGCTGGAATCCTCAAAAGGTGTAAGATGTTTGACAAAGTTCAGGTCTGGTGTCTGTCCTGGTGCAGTCATGCGTGGGAAGCGGGTACAGTTACTTGGTACAAATAGCGTCAATTATCGTGGTTACATAAATGATCACCTGGGGCCACTCCTCCAGTCCAGGGCGTGAATGACAACACCAGGTCTCAGCAGGAGACAACTGGTATCTCTAGCATATCATTCAACAAACACTTACTGGACTACCAGGTGGATGTGGACAATGGCAAATGCCTAAGTTAGAATCTCCCTTTTATATACAGAAAATAAGAAATGTTAAATTAATTATAAGCAGAAAAAAAGGAAGACCACAGTGAGCTACCGGAACAAGAATTTGAGTGAAAGAGAAGAGACCCAGCAAAACAAAGATTAATCTAAAATCACCATCAGAAAGGAAAATCCAATATTTAAAAGTGGAATCCAGGTGTGGTGGTGCATGCCTGTAATCCCAGCACTCGGGAGGCTGAGGCAGATTTGCTACAAGTTCAAGGCCAGCCTGGACTACATAATGAATCCATGCCTCAAAAATTAAAAATTAGAAAAGGAAGCAAATAGAAGTGTGAGGAAAAACAGATGAAAAGCAGAACAAGCTCATTGGCTGCTAAATAGGCAATCTGTAAAAATTAAAGAATAAATTAAAAACTGACACAGCAAAAATGTGTTTTAAAGCTATGGTACAGACACATATGTAAGGATGTCAACTAAAGACTAAAAAAAAAGGAAGAAAGAAAGAAAAACTCATAAAAGACCAGGACCTGTGCAGTTAGACAGAAAATTTAATTTTAATTAAATTAAATCTAATAAAATTAAATCTCTTTTAATTTAATATCTCATTGAATCTCTTTTCTATGTATAATGAATTTATTAACTTTATTCACCTTTACATGAGGTAAAAATACATGTCTCACAGAGTTCTTAATCTTCAGAAGATTAAATATGGTGGCCTAGGGAAAGTGCCCAGCCCAGCACTGACACGTGGCAACTGCTGAACACATGGTTGCACCATGTCGCTCCCGCTTCATCCCTGGGGCTGGTACCTATCTTGCAGCATGTGAACTGGAATCCTGACTGTGTCAGGACTGGACACAGTGTTAGAACGCTGGGTGATTTTCACGCTGCTGCCGAACCCAGGCACACTCTTCCCCCTGCTTGCATTTCACAGAGAAGATTCCAACAACTGAGATGATTTGTCCAGAGTCTTGGTAAAATGACTTCAAATGTTAGTGTTTTTCAAAACAAGAAAGGAGAAAAGAAAAAGAAGATGAAGAAGCAAAGAGCGAGAGCTTAAATATTTTCTAAGGGTCTTACAAATACGCAAGTACAAATTTTCCTCAATGCCAAAAAAAAAAAAATGCCAGAAGTAAAAGAGCAAAGAAAAGTATCTAGTTGGTAAAGAAAATCTGTAAGAACACATAAGAACATGCAGTTATAATATGATAGACTTCAAATGAAACATCGGTCACATCCCTTGATGTGACCTAAGGCACCCACTCAAACAAAAGGAGTTTGCAACTTGGATTCTAAAACAAGTTTGAACTATGGACCAGCTCAGGGACCCTTACTTCTCCTCTAATACTCAGGCCTCTCCCTGATTTTTCTTGTTTTATCATTTGGCAGATACCTCCGTGATAGTGTGGCTTAGATATACAGAGACTGGACATTTTTGTCTTATTTTTGATCTTAGTGAAAATATCTCTAGCATTTTCCTTTTAAGTAAATGGTAGCCTTCCGACCAAGATATCTGTTTGTATGTGTATGTGTTATATGTTATGATAAATGAATGAAGTTTGTGGAAGCTTTTTCCATATCTACAGAGGGAATTCCATTATTTTTCCCTTAGATTGAATAATATGGAATATTATTCTAATGGATTTTCTTAATATTTTCTTTTTAGTTTTTTGAGGCAGAGTCTTGCTATAGTCCAGGATG